>JAAOAY010000115.1:0-78028 GCA_013396255.1 Fusarium sp. NRRL 25303
TCTTAATACAGAGCTTACAAGACACAGTTCGTATCGCCCGTAGTACTCAAGAATGCCGGATACACAAACGTGAAGGTGGCACGGAATATCTTCTATAGAAGGGCCAAGGTATGTGAACTCACCGAAGTTGCGTATAGCCACTGACCTTCCCAAGCTATTGTTTGACCTTGGGGTCGAGAGTGATGCATTCACCAAATCCCAGGCAGCCTTACTCTTGACGTTCCAGTTCTCAGCTCTAGAGCCGCACGCAGGAAGCACCTGGCTTGCCATTGCTATTCAAAATGCCATTGTTGCCCAAGCTCACAATTTCCAAGCTCCCGGCTCAAGTATATCGCGCAAGAAGAGCAATAAGAGACTTTGGTGGTCTCTATTCTGGAGAGACAGAGTTTTGACTCTCGGTCTTCGAAAGCCTCTACAGATAACACCTTCAAGCTTTAATGTCACTTTAGATCCGATCTTCCCCGAGGATCTTGCCGATGAAGCAGAGAGTTCTGCTGTGTATGACGCTAGGACGAAGCGTCAGCTAGCAAACATCATAAACTTCCAATGTCGTCTGGCAGTTATTCTGACAGACACTCTTTCGATTTGCTATGGTCCGAACGCGTTCGATATCACATACTCATTAGACAATTTTGAAAAGACCCTGTCTCAAATCAGGACTGCCAAAAGTAACCTCACCCGTTGGAAGAAAGAGGCGGACAAAGCTCTCCATCCATTTCTCAGTGGCACCGGGGCTCACCGATCGACGACGCTTATATCAAGCGTCGTATTCATATATGCTTAGTGAGTGGAACAGCTTATGCACCTTGGTCCCCCAACTGACGATAAATGTAGCGCTGCTCAAATTGCTCTTGGAAATCATGAGGCTATGATGATTGAGCAGCGACAAAAAGGGGTCAATATCATTGATGACACTGTACTCCGTAATATTGGCAAGGACATAAGTTATGCGACCACAGAAACAACGAAACTAGTGGGTTTCATCGTTCAAGAAGGGTTAACTCAACACCTTCCTATATCTGCGTAAGTGACCAGCTCTCAATAGACTTGCTACAACTAACCTTGTTTAGCATTGCTTATATTGCATATCCGCTTATGCTGAGCTCCATTGATGAGAGAATAGCACCCAAGGACTTCGAAAGTGACGAAGATCAAGTGTTAACGAGATATCACGCACAAGCAATGCACTTGTGCAGTAAACGGTTTGAAGGCGCCGAAGATATCAGTAGAATGATCACACAAATAGTTCAATCAACGCCCATTCAGCTTCCACTGCGCCCGCACTCGAAACCACCAGGGCGTCGGCAGTCATCGGGAGGAGAGGGCACATTGTCACAACCTTCTAAGAGTCTTACGAAGTACTGGGATGAGTTATTCATCACACGCCAGTACATGCGTCTACGACTTTCTCTTGACTACGCCCTGATCACCGGCAGACCACCAACAGAACTGGATCTACCGACATCTATTCTCCACGACGCCGGGATGAAGAGGTTGGCCTACGGACCGATACACAACTTGTCTGCGACAACTCTGTACACGCCTCGTAAGCGTCGAGCATCTGAAAGTGTTGCTGGTCTGCCAAGGGTCATTGAACTGGACGAGAAACTATCGGACGATGAAGGGCAAGCAGAGCATATTGAGATATCGGATGACCTGACCGCACTTAGCACTCAAATCGTACAGAGGGAGGCGAACAGTGTATCATCGCGGCCCCATTTTGACTATGATGCAATTTGGGCGGCTAATTTGTTCGAGGAGATTACGGATGTCCTTTGGGCTTGAACGAATAATGACAGGAGAACCTTTGTATTCTAAGTGAAATGCACATACTTGTTTATGGAGTTTCGTCAACGTTCTAGTAACGTTCAGTTGCCATATTAGTTCGTGGGGCCGCTGCAGCAGGGCCTCAGGGAGCAAGAAAACATCGGGCCTTGACAGGATGTTAAAATAAACCCAGCAAAAAGTCCTCTAAGCTTAGGGTAGATTTACCTAAATACTTTCATCGCCCAGGGTCAATGTCCTAAGTTTTCTTTTCGCCCCTAGTAGGGGTAGCGCATGCCGCCATAATATCGGAACAGTCCATGATCTACAGCTAGGATCCCCGCTGGAAATATCTCTTCCACTACTTAGAAAGAAGTTAATGTCGATCTTTCCAAATACGTCTGCGGCATATCTCGCTCCGATGCATTGACAAGGAATGGCGACATCGATGTATACACCGTTTATATGCGACTTCGTAGTATCATTGCACCGAGAATAGCGGACCCCGCCAAGATGGACTACCATAACCCTGGTCTATGATGTGCTGTGCACGATATAAACTGCCAGTACCTGACCGAATGATGGAAATAGATACTCAGGTGATCTTAGCCCATTTGCGAGTAAAGTACTTCTGCTTCACTTGAGAGTTCGTAAAATCTTTTTCTCCGGCTGCCATTACTATTCGCTTCCCGAAAAACCTAGCAAGAAACCGCCAAAATGAGATTCTCTTTTGCGGGCCTGGTATTAACCGTCCTTGGTTCTGTACAGTCAAGCCCTGTTGCCCGAGCGGCCAAACCACCACAATTCTTCCTCATCGGTGACTCGACCGTCGCCGTGGACGGTGGCTGGGGTAATGGTTTCTTATCATACCTCAACGCCCCAGCTAAAGGCGACAACCGAGGTGTCAGTGGTTCAACTACTGTATCTTGGAAGTCCAATGGTCGTTGGGACACTCTTATAAAAGACGTTGGTGCGGCGAAGACCGACTTCGAGCCTGTCGTGACAATTCAATTTGGTCACAACGATCAGAAGGTCATGCAGCTGGACGAGTTCCATGCCAATCTGGTCGACATTGGCAACCAGATCAAAGCGGCTGGCGGAACACCAGTAGGTCTTCGATCTAATCTGCAAGCTTCCGTTTGTACTAACAAGAGCACCAGATCTTTATCACTTCGCTCACGCGTCGTACGTTCCAAAACGGCGAGGTCGTCCAGAACCTCAAGGAATGGGCTGCTGAGACCATTGCAGCTGCTGGAGATGTTGGCGCCCAATATCTGGAACTCAACAAAGCCAGCACTGACTACGTCAACGCCATTGGTAATGAGAATGCGCAACGTTATAACTGGGGAGAAGGCGATAGGACCCATTTGAACCCAGCTGGAGAAATTGTCTTCGGAAGAATGGTAGTAGACCTGTTGCTGAAAGCGCGAGAAGACTTCTCATCTTACTTTACTCCCAATAAGGCGCTTAGCGACAAGATTGCAAAGGGAGAGTTTGCTACTGGCGATGAGTAGCTCCGAGAAAAGCGGGTCTATCATCCAGAATAGAAATAACATCTATTTTGCTACATACATTGCAGATCAAATTACAGCTGAACCATCAGTTGTCAAGTGGCTTTTGTGCCCAGACCACCTGTCCGCGAAAGTATCCGTGGACCTTCTTTGACCGGATCTCACGCCGGTATCTGGCGGCAAAGACGTGGATCTCTTCTTTACTCCACCCTAATAGGTTTGCGATGAACATGAGAGTGCCTTCGACGTCTTGTAGAATTGCAGCCTGGAAATACTGACCAGCCTCTTTGAGCTTGGGATCTTCAGGCCATCCGCCGATGGGCACCTGGCTTTGGTTAGAATCGATGGGTTAGATGGGTAGTATGATGTAATACGTACCTTGATTTCTTCTTCCTCAACGTTTACGAATCCTGCTTCCTTCATGCTCTCAACTTGAACATTATCTTCAAGAACAGAGAATGGTCGTTGAAGCTTCCGACCTCCTTCCATGAAGACCTTTCCCCACTGGCCCATAGCACTATCTTCAGACACCGAGTTATCGTCACTGCCAATACATGGGGAGGCCTCATGGCTTTCGATGTAGCCCCCTGGCTTCAGGCATTTATATGCTTGTTTAAACAGTCCAGGCCAGTCGACAATGCTACCGACTAGGAATCTCATGTGTACATAGTCAAGTGAGTTCTCCTTGAATGTCCATTCCTGCGTACAATCATCGATTTGACTACAGCATAAGTTTGTCAGCGTAACGATGTCAGCGATCGATGCTCTACTAACAACTCGAGGTTTGGTGGAAGCCAACTTGGCTGGATTGGGGAAATATCGGTTCCTACCACCTTTGCGTTGGGAAATTCGTCGGCAAAGTCCCTGCCAGTGTAAGCTAGTGGTTCTGAGGACTGTTTGAGTGTCTTACATCGCCCAAATTCCTACACAAGCATGAGCAGTTAGTCGTTCATATCGAAGGGGAAGACTGTGACACGACTCGTACCTGTGCCTGTTCCAATATCTACTACGCTCTTGACCGAAGTATATTAATCAGCGAACTGCCCATGCTAAACTATGCGAATCGAAGAATACCTGTATGTCGTCCTTCAACGGCGCTTTAAAGAGCTTGTCGTTGTACATGAGAATCAGAACATGGTGACTGGAACTCTTAAGCAAGGCGACTGACGTGTTAGACTGCCTCCTTACTTGATGTCCAGGGCCTCATTTGCTTGGTTATCATTAGAAATCCTGGACAAAAAGTTAAATTCAACGTGACAAACATCATGGCCGTGGCCCATAACTGCCGAGATGACGACTGACCAATACTGAGCATCGCCCTGTTCACTGTGATATCTTCTACCATTAATCTCACGGTAACGCAGAATATCGGACGAAAGTGAAGCTGTTGAGCTGGCATTGTCAGATAGTGTTGAATCATTGTCGTCATCGTCCTGATCTGGTTCCTAAACCACCAGAATATCAATGCCATGACGTGCGAAGTGTAATATGTTGGAGGCCTACGGTCTACGCCCAATGCTGACCGGGAAGAAGCCCTGTCGGGGCTTCGTCCTGGGATGCAACGTCTGTGGCCGGTATAGGCTCATCAATTGTCTTGTCACGGGCTTGTGTATCCGACATGACGATCAACATTAATGACCAAGGATGAAAAGTCTAAGTACCATAATTTATGATCTGGTTCTGGCTGCGGCATTTAGGAGTCAACACCGCGGGGCCCATCAGATGATGTGATGTCAGCCAAGTTCGCCTCTTGTATTCAGCCAATATAGAAGGTGGATATGTATACAGGATGTGATGTTGCAACCAACACATAACAGGGGCCCCTGCAGGTAGGTTTAGGCGGAATCAAGATGATGCAAAGAAAATAAGTCGTGTATATAAAGAAATCATCAGAGATACTCAGATGAGAAAACATGGCAATGCAAAAACTAATCACAGTATATCCGCACGCGGCCACTCGACATCGGCACGCTGTTGGGTGAAAGATCCCGAAGCCAGGAGCGCAGCGACTCAATGTCCCATATCTCTCCCGCATCAGCCAACTCGCACAAATTCTCGAAGTGGCTCTCCCTTTCGATCTTACATGGTGTTCCGGGAGGACAATCTGCTAACGCACTAATGCCATCTAAAGTCATCTGTGCATGCGCCGAAAACGGCTTGACGATATCCTCCAGCTTCTCAGATTTGCAGACGATTCCATCGTGAAACGGCTGCTGTCTGAAGGTAGTAAAGTTCTCGCCTAGCTCCTGTCTGAATCTGGACATGAACTGCTCCTTAACATCACGTAATGTGTCCCTAAACTTCTGCTTGTTATTGCGATGGTGATCCAACCCATCGGCCTGGCTTAGCAGAATCCGTAGTGGGCGCTTATCTTCTTGGTCACGGAGCAGCTTAATAGCTATGTGCAAGGCGCTTTCAGTTGCCTCAGATCGTGTACGTTCCATTGGGATCACAATGATTACAATGGCAAAAAGTTCTTGGAATACGTCGGCCATGTACTTAATCTCTGGCTTTTGATCGTCAAAACCGGGACTATCAAGAAAAATGGCTCCAAGATTACTGGAGTCGTAAGATTGAATGCCCAAAGTTCTGCAAAGACTGCTGGAGCCAGGTTTGAAGTAGTCCTCTGATGCCCCAGTCAGAACAGTGAGCATCTGGCTCTTACCCGCTTCTGTGGAGCCCTGCACTCCGATGCAGATTTTGTCCGAGAGCTGAATTCGGAGTTGAGCTACTTTGGCAACACTGAAGAGCCACTTGGGCCAGAAGAATGTAGGTGTAATACACCACTGATTGGCCTTGGCCCCAGGATAGTCTTTTAAGCCCTCTTCGAGTCTGCCTCTCCATTTATCTATCTTTTCCTGTGTATGAGAGCTTGCAATATCTTGCTTCACGCGATCGAGGAGGGTCTTCTCCACTATATCATCGGACTCGGCGATGGGCAGGCCAAGTGCCAGCAAGGTGATGGCTAGGACACCAGGAAAAGAAAGATCGAGATATGTTTTGTGCCTGTTGAGAAGATGACCGATGAACTTGGTGCTAGCAAACAACATAGCAATACCGCCACTGACACCTAGTCCAGCAGCGGAAGTCGCTCCTACGCCCAGAGCTAGGACTCTGGAAAATAATGAGGCCCCAGAAAAATAGGACGGCAAGGCACCCAGAGCAGCAGAGGTGATTCGATGGCCCTCAGTGGACTTGCAGTACCATTCATACGGTGCGTCAAGTTGCGTGATGATGACAAGATGACAGAACTGGATGACACCCATGACGTCTTGGAACTGGGAGACTGCTTGCTCTGTGCGTCTTGCAGGGTCTGTTGAGCGATGGTATAGATCATGGCTGAATGTCTTGAGAGCTCCGAAGAATGTTGGCACATTCTTGAATTGCCTTGTCAACGTCGGTCTCTTGGCGGCTTCCCAGTTTTGGACAAGTAGTTCAGCTCGGGTAATGCTTGGGGCGTTTTGGCTGATGACCATATCTGTAATAAGCCTTCTAAGGGCTCCAGGGCAGGCGGCAGGTATATCAAGAAGAAGGCTAATGTCAGAGTCTCCATCTCCATACGCTCCAGGCATGGAAGCATGGAAATCGGATCCAATCTCAAAGTCTTTCGGCCAAAGCGCTTTCAGGATGGTAAATGCATGCCCAAGGCGACTAAAGACAAGATGGGGACTTGCATCGCTGACCAGATCATCGATGCATCCCACAACCGGTTTGATGTCGTCGACAATCCTCATGACCTCTTCTGGAGGATGAGCATCGCGGGATGTGTTATCAGTTCTGAGGGCTTGGACCTTTGACATCTGGGCAACAAGCGCACGTATCATTGCTAATCTGATACTCTCAAATGTCGCTGGCAAACTAGCTCTGTCAAGGCTCATCGATCTTAGGGTGTCAAAATCGATGTCTGTGGATCGCCCAAAGATATCATGAAGGGTGATGCCTTCCTGGATAGCGATTGAGGCTTTTCCGATGTCTTCAAAGGGGTCATCGCCCTTGATTCGATACTCAAGTTTAACGGATGTCTAGGCGAATAGGTCAGCTGAAAGGCCAAAGTGCTCACAGAAGTCATTGCTTACTTGGTAGTGGTCAGACTTGGTAGGAAACCCAAGAATCGTAAGAGGAACTTCTCGGGTATTGCTCCTGAATGTTGCCCCTTTCAAGAGATATTGCATCACGGGCGTATCGACATCTAGTGATATAACCAAATGATCGCTGTGAACCACGCAGGAGCAACTGGTAACCGCTTCAGGCATCGGAAGTATCATTGATGAGACGTCGGAAACCGAATGACGCAGTTCTAATGAGGTCTGCTGTAAAAGTCTGGCACTGACAGAGTTCTTGACACAATGGAAGTAGTGTGACATCTTGTGGTATCGGTCAACCTGGCCTGCGCTCGGGATCTGGGGAATATCGTTGACTCGTAGAGTTTGGACACAATTCTGGATCCCTGATTCCTCAGCTGTGATGGAATACATGCAGCCAAAGTGGCAGAATTTGCCCGTGTGCTGCAGCAAGAGGTCTAAGAGATACTCAAGAATAGGCCATAACATTTGGATCGTGGGCGATAGGTTTCCCAGCGGTGTTCTGAGAGCATCAAAGGTCTGCTTGAATTTCCTCGCGCTATCGTTAAGTGCGAAGGGAACGTAATCGTGAGGATTAACAACGTGGTGGAAATTGCCACTCAGGTTCATTTGAAAGGAGACTGTTGTTCCTAGTGGTTCAGCGACCATACACGATGGTGCTCCAAATGTGATGATGGATATGCCGCCCTGTCTCTGGTCCCAGGCATTAGGAACGGGATCGTGGCTGACCATGGCCAGGTAAGACGAGATAGTCGCCAGAGCGCCTCTAAAATTCGAGGTTAGCATGACTTAATGGAATCAGTAGGATAAGCGCACCCAAAGCTATGGCCGCAAACAACCAACTTGTGCCTCTTCATGAGCCACTCAACAAGCGGTACAAACTCCTCACTTCTGTCACAGAAGCCCTTATGGAATCGCGATCCAATATCATCAGACGCTGCCAAGCGCACGTCCAAATCAGAACGGACATCGTTCATGCTGCGGGTGCAACAGAAGCCGAGAAAGACCGTTTGAAGGCGATCGGACCAGGCAATAACGGGCGGCGTTGACTTGATCCCCGCTTTCTTGCTTATCGGGGCGATTGAGTAGATTGACGAGATAATGTCCAGTTCTCGGATGAATCGGAATCGGTCACTTTGACGAAGATTCTCATCAATGTTGATTCCTTGTTCTTGTTCATTGCAGAGATGGCTGACTGCGGCAGCGCCGTAGAACATGAGCTCTTTGTTGGTGAGTTCTACATCGCTCAAGCCAGCATTCTGGTCACTAAAATTGATGTACTCGCTGAGAAGAGTCTCTGTTCGCACCATTGTGGCAGCACAATGATTATGGAGTCCAAGTTCAATTGTCTGGGCGCTTTAAGTCACGATTCCAAGAGGACGACAATGGCCATTGTCAAAGTGACGAGATTCGGAGTTTGACGAGGCTCTGTAACGTCTCTGCATGGTCAGCTCATAAGCGCCCACGACTACGCCACTAGCCTCCCATAGGTCCATTTACAGGGTTGAAAAGCCACATTCGTGCTAACATTAGGCCCCCTACCAAGGCAGAAGTCACCTGGCGAAACCCCGCCACCAAAACGCGGATAACTGAGGTGGCAAAGGCGTCCGGGCTCTGGCTACTCAGTAAGCCTCACTCCGTGTTGTCTAATAATTGGCTAAGAACGCACCCTCATTCAGGTCATGGTATTCTTCCACCAGCTCTCGCGAAGTTCATTCTTCTAGCTTGTAAGAAGCAAGCTTATATGCAGCCGCTAAAACGGCGTATAACTTTCGCCGTCTGTAGGCCCCTCTAATAAGCCAGTCCGTTTTGGGGGGTTCAATCCTTATCAGCCTTAGTTGGGTATAGGTAGCATCGATGATCCCATGATTGTCTTCATCTCTTAGCAACACGATCACTGGCGTATGTAGTATCGGCGACTTGATCGCCATCGTCGGCCTGATCGAACCCATCGTCGTCAAGGTTAAGTGGTATAGAGATGCGCTGCATCACTCCCAGCGGCTAGCAATCGAGCTGGAGCTTTTATTGAAAATTTGCCATCCGGCATTTTGTCTCATACCTAGGCGTGTCGATGAGCAAGCCAGGCTCGAGAGAGTCTGGGCATTTGCGTTGCAATGCCTCGAGCCCTTGCAGGACTTTGGGGGAGAAAAACCAGGCAAGGGGTTACGATAACAATTTCAACCGCGAATTTTGCTAGACAAGAGTAAAAGAGGCTAGATACAGCATGCTCGGCTCTCGCGCGCCATGAAGTGGACGAATTTCGCGTGATACTAACAAGTGAGATCTTTGGCGATGAATGCCCTGTTAACGATACAGAACTAGTAAGTTACCCGTCGGCAACTATTTCCTTTCATTTGAAGTCACGTAGAGAGAGCTTGACCCAAGAAGATACCGCGGATGATCATTTCGCCAGTCATTTCCAGGTACTGATCACAACTACTGAGACCACTTCTCGTGACATCAAGACCTACCTTCTCGAAACCAAGGCTAGGTCTAGGAGATTCGTAAGACTCATGGTTGCTACGAGCTCGACACGGGTAAAGCAAGAAGGCACTCTAAGCTTGATGAAGCAGAACACTGAAAAGTCAAGCAACGTTCTCGATGCTATTTCGAATACCGTGGGGACGGCTTCAACACGAGTTGTCAGATTGTTCACCCTTCCTGAGCACTTGGAGCGATGGATCAAGGCTGCTGTGACATATTGCAATGGTATCATTATTCTCGTCTGGAGTAACACTCGCATTCTGCTTTCATTACACAACATCGTGACAAGTCTGGAGTCAGCAATGAGGATGTCCGCCATAAGTCTTCCGGTCCTCGAATTCGAGAACCCCTTTAGCATCAAAATGACCCTTCCCTATCAAATGTGTGATACTTGGGAGGCATGATTTGTCATCTCTTTGAGGGAGCAGTTTGACTGATACGTTCAGGGTCTGTGCCGACTGCTCGTCGTGATGTTCTCCAGCAAGCCTGACCGGTTCCTTGTCGAGCAACAACGGTTTGTGGTCATACACCCACAAACAAATATGCCTATCACTCCACAGAATTGCTCAATATTTGTGGTTCCCGGTGGCTAACTTGATATAATTATCTTAATGGAACGTCTTTGCAGCCAGTCCGCAAAGTGCTTTTGTCCCAGATGCGACCACGTGTTTGACTCAACGACATTTGGGTCTAATGGTGGGTATCAACTATCAAGGGTAAGTCGCCCTTGGTAGTCCGTCACAATTGCACATTGTAATTGATAGTCGCTTTTGGCTTGAAATGTCTCCTATGGTCAATTACTCTAGATGGGGCGCGATGGGGCGCAATGGGGTATCTCGTCTGATTCTAGTAGTTTAACGGTTCTGGTCCCCCTCCTGAACTTGTACACTGGGACTCGTGGGATAGACAGTGAAGATAGAGACTCACAGGCGCTTCCGCGATTGCGAAACTCTGGCATGCCATTTGATAGAACTCCCGTTGGGAGGACTGACGGCGAAGCAGTGGACCTTTTCGCTTTTTGCCGTGTTCACGTCGTTCCATTCGAGGGGAACCTTTTGCGATCTGTCGTCAGAAATGGAATTCTCGATATCGAGATGCCATTCTCAGTTATGCGTCGAATTTTGGATCCAAAAACCCGAGGCTTCCTCCCGAGACAGTGGTCGAATTCAGGAAACTCATGGAAGAGTTGAATGAGCTCAAGGCGACTGGTATTTATCCACTTGCGGAATTGAGTGCCACGTCAAGGGACAAAGAGTCACAAAGAGGTCCTAGAGTACTGGATAGAGAGGACAGCCCAGGTAGTATATCATCCCATCCACGACCCATTGTTCCAAGCTAGAGTATCACACGATGAGATATGGGGAATTGCTCAGTGGATGCCGAGCCCTCCACGGCTTGACCTAACGCCAAGTCTAGCGGAACTTGGGTCAGGCTCCTTCCTTGATGAGTATTGCAGAGACGAGTAGTTACAGCGGCTTTCCAACAGGCTGATTGAAGCCCAATCTCCAATGAATCAACATACGGTACACAACAGCGGCTACTGGTAAGGTTGGAATTTATCGCACAGGATGGAATATGGATGATGATAAGTTGTGCAGATAAATAATTTCAACCCTTTGTTTCTCTCGGCTTTTGGAATCTTCAGCTTAATATCAATATTGACATCATTTTACTATAGTATCTATTTTGATAGTAAATGTTCGGTACACTTGGTGTGCCACATGCTGTTGCAATAAACCCCGCCTTTCGCCTTGCTTATCTACCAACAAGGGCATGTCACACATCTTGCCCTTGCCGTCCGAGCCGTGTAAGCATGGAAGAACAATAAAAGGGGCATCTTCTTTGCTTACCTGTCCCGCCGGTTTCTGTCTCTTCATTATCTTGTACTGACTACAATCAAATTACCATGGAAGAACGCAGGAAGCTATACGGAAAGTATCCATCAATGCGAAAGCTGGAAGAGCTTGGGGACGCATACGTTGAGGTATGCCCATTATCTGAAGTCGTCGCTCAATCACTGACTTGATGATTTCTCAAGTGGAATGATGGCCGCGAAACTGTTCTTCTGCGCTGGCTTTATGACCATCCAAACTTCCCGAATATGCGCAACAATCCCCTAGTCATCTGCGAAGCCATGGATGAATTTGCCGCTCAGCGAGACTTCCTGATCAACATTGGCCCTGACAAAGCCAAGAAGATCGCTACTATTATTGCTGAGACAAAGCCCACGGTATTTGTTGAGCTGGGTGGTTATGTTGGTTACTCAGCACTATACTTGGGAAATGCGTTGAGAAACGCGCACAAGAATAACCAAGACGCTGAAAACAACGCCGTCTACTGGAGCCTCGAAGCCGATCCGGTTTTTGCAGGTATTACAATGAACCTTGTCGATCTAGCAGGGCTATCCGACGTCGTAAAGGTGATCACGGGGAAGGCTGCTGAATCCCTTACTCGACTGAAGGAAGAGGGAAAGCTAAGCAGTGTGGATATGCTCTTTCTGGATCACGTTGAAGACTTGTATGTCGCAGATCTCCAGGTCGCCGAATCACTCGGATTGCTCAAGAAGGGTAGCCATATTGTGGCAGATAATGTCCTTCGTCCGGGTGCACCCGAGTACAAACAATATATCAAGGAACATAAGTCCATGGAGACACGAGCTATCATCGGTCTGATCATCCCTGGAGAGTTTGAGGTAAGTGATAACTTTTAAATGCTATTATAAGTTTGCTGACCATGTGCGATAGGATGAGATAGAAGTGACAGAATACAAGGGTTAAGGTGATTCTTCATTATTCCTATGTACATCTGGAGTTCGTCCTACGATGCTTGATCTACCTTTCAACAAGGGACGAGTAAGGCGTATGTGAGCATCAGCTCTGAGGTCTATCGACTCGAAATGACACTCTTACAAGCCTAGTTTAGGCGGTACACCAGTTTCCTACACAATTTCAACACAGGACAAACGTATTATATAGGATCAGCCTTTAGATTATCTCCAATATATCTTTTACTAAACCCCAAGGCTACCTTCCACTCTCTCGTGCCTATTGACACGTTGCTTAGGATGAACCGAGGAAACTAGGCTCTGGGTTGAGGTACATCTTGTCAAAGCCTTTAACTTTCCAGACCCCAGTTTCAGTATTCAACGTCAAGTTCGTGTGCTTTATTTCCCCGGTTTTGAGGGCTCCAGACTCAGCTTGGACGCCATACTTCGGCCGATGGATGTGATTTTCCCCAGCAAGAACTGTAAAATTAGCTAAGGGGATCTCCCAAGCATGATGCGTAGCAATGGATGGTGAACCTGTCTTCCTATTAGCTTCATGTCGAATATTCATGATGGTTGCTTGACTTACCAAAGAACTGAGCTGAGACATTCTTTGGAGAGACTGACAAGTGAAAATAGCCACGGTAGTAACCCTCCTGCCAGAACAGCTCCTTGTTCTCGGCAATAGCTTTGCGAGCCAGTTTTCCCGCATCAGGTTCAATAGACTTGAGACCTGATGTACCCCACGAGCTGACAGCGGTACCTGCGAACTCAGCCCCGATGGCACCCTCTCCAGTCTTGGGGTTGTACTTCTTGGTGCCCAGCCACGCCAAGTCAGATACCTTACAAGAGTCAGCAGCGTCACGAAGAGATGACTGGCGTGATTGTGTACCCAATTCATATGGCTATCACCTGACAGGAAGATATTGTTGTCAATCTTGTTCTTATATAGATGATTGAGTGTTCTGTTTCGGTTAGCGATATAGCCCTACTGGAAGTTAGCAGTTAGACTCTTTGGTTCGAGAAAGATATGGTAATCATACATCCCAGGTATCTCCTCCCCCAGCCGCATCCCCTTTGATGTGAGAGAACACGATCTGGTTGCCGATCACTCGCCAGGTTGCGTTCCTATCCTTGGATTCGGACAAGGAACGGTAGAACCAATTCTCTTGTCGGCCTCCCATCAGAGTTCTACTTGGATTGTCGCTAATTTTCTCGATATAGTTCTCGTTGACGTCTGCTCGAAGTTAGAAAGAAGAACTTTCGGCAGTTGAGGAAGTACTTACAGTCGACTCCTTTACTTCGGTCATACAATCTTGTGTCCAGCATTACAAGATCCATCAGCTTGCCCAACTGAAATGACCGCCATACACGGAGGCCATCGTCCATGTCAGCCTGCCTGATTGGCATCCACTCGAAGTACGCGCGAACAGCATTTGCTTTGCGAGCATCCGTGGCCACCTTCGGGCCTTCTCCCTTGAAGGTGTTGGGCTGGTCGAAGAAGTCGACATATCCATCTCTGTAAGCATTATCGGCGAGTTCTGGTGCAGATTAGTGACAGACGTTCATTTACGCCGCGGGGAAATCTTACCATGGTCATCCCAAGTTGTAATCCAAGCTGAATTTTGGGCCAGCAGTTGCAAGTCAGGATCAGTCCGGTGCTGTATCGCGTTAGAGCCTGCCTTGAAGATTGACGGGTATCTGGTAACAGACCTGTCCGTGGCGTGCACGGTAGTCATATAGCGAGTAGGTTGGGTGTTGCGGAATTGAGCCGCGCTCTTTGAACAGTGTATAGGTGCCATATTCGTAGATGTAATCGCCAAGATGAACAACCCAGTCGTGATTATCCTTTCGGGCAGCGTTGCCGTAGACATTGAAATATCCTGGAACTTCGACTGGTCAGTTTTAGTTGGTAAACGAGTGTCTCAGTTCTTACAATATGCGCTGCATGAGAAGACCGCTAGGTTGATCTCCGAAACGTCATCGTCAGGCCGAGGCGCAGTCTTAGTCCTTCCGAGAGGGCTGGAATTCTTCGAGTTGCAGACGGTGAACTGGTAGTTGTATGTCGTCAACGGCTTCAGTCCTTTGGCTTCGACCTGACATCGGTTAGTTCCTGTGCTTGGCCTTTGCGTCGGAACATGCCTTGACTGTGTAGTCGATATCGGCGGTAGTATAAGCCTTCCCACTGCTAACGACTGACTTTGAGTCCTTCTTCCCAACTGGAAAGACTTTCCAGTACAGGCAGATAGGATTGGGATCAGCCTCTATGAACTTCTTGGTCTCGTGGCTGTAAAGTGGCTCAGTTCCATCAATCGGCGCGGTGCCAGCGGAGGAGACGTTGGTCGGGGCAATTCGAGTCCACAGTATAACGCTATTCGGCCATGGATCGCCTGATGCAACGCCATGAGTGAAGTTTAGTTCCTCAGGTTTGAATGCGACGTTTCCACGCTTCCAAGAACGTCGCTGGACTTGATCGACATCGATGCCGAACTGCGTATGCCGAGGCGAGGGACTACCATAGTTGATGTTACCATCAAAGCTGGCTTCTGAGAAAGCTAAGAAGATTGCAAGAATAAATAGTACTGAGATTGAATATGTCTTCATGGTTGTATGACCTTTCCAGGGATGTAACTTCTCTGTAGACTGATCAATCTGCAGTCAAGCATCGCCTTTTATACATGACATGAACAACTTCCCCTCTTCTTCCCCATCTGGCAACAGCATATTGCCGAGTAACTGATATCACATGTCGCCTGAAAGCGATCGTATACTCGGTCGAGAGAATGCGATCGCTTTGAGAATGAGGTTAGTGGAGTCGTGTCAGCGACCAATCAGTAGGTGATCAGCGCGCCTGGTATAGCTCAACATGGCAGGAGGATTCTTAGCTTATGCGTGGCTTGGGCTCACTAGTCAAGAACAAGAATGAGATATGACATTTTAAATTGTATTACTGTAGAGATGCTCATTGGTCATGTGTTTGCCTCCAGTAATAACAGGTTCATTTGATTCATTTGGTCGGCTTTTTCAACATCCCGTAGGATAGATCCAAGCCTCTTGGCCAAAATAACACATTAACTTTTTCCCTCTTTCAGGCAGAATAGACTCTATTTTTCCTGTAGCCAATATCAACTCTCAATAATTAAGCCATTAAATATATAGTTTTATCGATGACAAATGTGGATAAAACATAACTTAAAACACAAAAAAAAAAAAAAACACTCTACGTCCCCTCGGAGAGGAAGTAATAACGGGATTGGCCCTTTTTTCCCTGATGGCGCTTAGGATATGTCAGATGTCATCGTCCTCCTGGGAGCATCCGCATCCAAACTAACATCGAGCAACAGACTGACACATGCATAAATTAGGCCCAGCGAATATCAAGTAAGCTGCAATACCGTATATATATTTTAACTTCAAGTATTGTATCTCAGCTCCATTTATGGCAAAATGTCACTCTGTTATTTGTCGGCCTAGATTCGCAAACTCTGACTGAAAAGCTTAACAGAGAATCGCAAAAGTAACTTTTGTCCCTCGCAGGTACAAGAATAGCAATGCGCCCAATAAGTTCCAATTTTGAATTCTCTCCGTTAGCAACACTTGACCTTGCCATGGAAGATTCAAAACAGCCCCCTCAGGTCAAGCCATCTGGCGAACTCCCGACCATCCTGAACCCAAAGTTCCCAAATTCGAATGCGATATTTCATTTGTTCCCTAAACTTCCTACGGAGCTTAGAGAGATCATTTGGGAGCAAAGCCTGACGTTTGAGCGATACATCAAAGTTCAGCTATGCACCATCGACCGATCCACGGGTACAATATGTCTCGGTGGAATAACTGGTACAGTCCAGCGACTCATACAGCCATGCCGACCTATTTTGCACCAAGCACCAAAGCTTAGCGCCTTATTCAGTACGAGCGTCGAGTCTCGTGCGAGCGCCCAAGGTTTTTGTCGTGTTGTTCTTCCTTGTCTCTACGTCACGAAGTCTCCCTTGACCATAGATTCACTTGAGATAAGTGAGCAGAACGCCGAGCACAATCCGCAAAAAATAGCCTCGAGCCAAGCACCGCCATACACTTACACAACTCCCAGTGAAGATCAAGTCCTCATACCAGGGAAATTCTTCCTTAATTCTGAGCTAGATACCTTGGAGATTGATGGATGGCCCCTGCTCGCAAACTTTGCGAGTGACGTTTGGGATCATGACCCGCGTAAAGTAGGCTAATGCCACGTAGCCTTCTTACGGTGCGACTTCTTTTTCTCCTTCAGGTCTCGTCCCCTTCCTGGTTACGCTCGTTCAGAAGAAGAGATGCGCCAAGTCGTGGCTCGGCTTCGAAGCGTCACATTTATACACTACGTTGATGTGGACAAAGTATCCCACCAATGTCCCACTGGACACCAATGTCTTTTGCATTATCGCTGTTCGCTTCCTCTCGCAGGGGCTACCGGCAATTTCTCACGCCAGCAGGATCCACGACTCATTGGGCGCGAAGTATTTAAGAATATCTATTTCAAAACTCCCCACAGCTCCGATCTCGGACGGGAGTATAGAAAATGGATGGAACTGGTGGAGGAATTGGGAGTGACAGCGCCATGTGTCTACAAAATTGCTTACACCACTACTCAAAGCAAGCCGTCAATCGCCTATGAGTCTGAAGTTGTTGCCCATTTGAAGTATGAAAGCAAAAGACGGAAAACATGTGCTCAAACATGGCAAGAGTCTTGGCAAGAACCGGTCTGGATGCATCTTGAGGAGGCCACTGGGCAGCTCCAGGGAGCAGTTGAAGCTGCAATAGGATTTTCGACATTCCCCATCGAGTCTCTTGGCCAATTCAGGCCAGCCCAAGACCGCACAGAACGTCCGGTTGAGCACTTGTATGACCTCTCTGCTGTCCAACCCGAGCTGTGTCTGTTCGAGCTATAGCCTTCACGCCTCAGAACTTATATAGGGCATTAGAAGCCTACGGGGCTTGCGTCAGGGCGAGCAAGCAGCTCGGAAATCCAGTGCACCAAGTTCATCATAAACTACCCTAAGATATCCTGATATCGTCTAAACTTGTCTATCGATCAGTATACGGTGAGGGGATCTTTTGTGGTATAGGACCCATAGACATGGTTCAAGATACATTCCAAGACCTTCTGCATGTGCTCCTCACTATGAAATTGAGAATTGAAAACACTAGAAAGTTCAATCTCCCCATTCCAGCTGCCAAGGAAGATTGCGACACCAGTAATGATTGATTGACTGGCGACCCAGACATTGGTAAGCTTGAAAGTCTCACTGGATGCAGCCACGACAGAGCTCAGGTTGCCGATTGAGGAAAGAGAAACAGGACAAAATGGTGGGTTTGAGACACACCAGGGATCTGCCCCAGGTGGGGGAAACTGGGATCTGAATGTCAGGGGAGCGAAGAGAACCTGTTCGTGGATATCCTCCAATACGTTGGGTTTGTGCTTGTTATAGAAGTCTCGAACTTCTAGAGCAATTTGAGGCAAGGTCTTTGTCGCAATATATTTGTCGACTGCCAACCCAGGAACTTCTAAGTCAATGCCCAAAGCATGTGCGCAGACGGCGTGGTAAGCTGCTCCTGCATGATCAGGGCTGCTGTACGGTTCTCTGCAAAATGGCCTGAGGTTGAGCATCGGACGATCGACATAACGAACACTGTAAGCTTCCTGCTCGCGAGGCTGGAAGTCAGCGAGGGCTATTGCCAGAGCCGAGACGAATACATGAGTCAAACTAACCCCAGAGCCAAACTTCTTGCAGCCGGCCAGTATCTGTGCCGATATCCCCTTGGGGACCGATACAGCGATGCGCTTGGCCTTGAAATCGGGTTTGATCCCTGGGGAAGAAGTTGGAGGCAAGCCCATCAGACCTGGATGATTGTACATCTCCCCATTCTTGGAGGAGATTGCATGGAAACGCTGAACTTGCGCCTCGGATAAGGGATCAAGAATTGAAGCCGCGACACGAAGACACGGCGACAATCTTGTATGGAGGTCATCGTCAGGCAACGGGTAGGAATACTTTTCTGACTGTGTATAAAATCGACTACCCTGAGTAAACAGCTGATCAAGAAGCTGCAAAATCCCAACGCCGTCGGTGATATCGTGAGGGCAGCGCAGAAACAGGGTTTGGTGGCTCGCATCCCCTTTGGACAGAACGATGTAGACGTTTGGAACAGTGAAGATGGAAGCATCATCATTGAACCACTCGAGTGCGCTTTTATGGGTGTTAATGATATGAAAGGTCGAGCTCAACCAAGCATCAACATCCTCATTATTCTCAAAGGGCTTGTAGATCCTTTTGGACCTGCCGGTCTCGTCATCATGTTCGATACGGGACCCCAATGTCGGGTGCTTATGTCGAAGAAAGACCCAAGCATTCTTTAGAGATTCGATATCGTCGCCGTGACCATTGCTGGAAGAGATCTTGAGTTGGAAGGACGCGCAAGCAGTGATGGGGTAACAGCCGTGGCCTTTTTTGGTGTAAAGCCAGTAAAAACTTTCGCACTCGTCGATCTGTCTCTCCCACAAACCACTGGGGGACCTTTGCCAGAGGTATGAGATATCGCTAGAGTTTGAATCCATATTGGGCGAATAACTTGAGAGTCTCCTCACGGAGCAAGAAAGCTCAAGATTTGAAAAAAAGGATGCCAAAATAAATTTAGTGAAAAGACCCGTAAGTTTAGGCTAGATTTACCTAAATATGATTCTATCACTTAGGGTCAGGGTTCTGAGTTTCTTCTCCTCCTGGAGTACTAAATAAAGGAGTGAAGAATCAAAACACCATAAGATGCGTCAACAGGAGGGGGAAGGGCTTTATAGCCGGACGTGTCAGGAAAACAACACGACGTCACGTGAATGATGTCGTACCTTATCAACAAGCGAATCCTTCTCCTCTGGCATTCGCGTTCTCCATCTACCATACTTAACTACATTATGGATGGCAACTTAAGATCGAGTTCTCCTCCTAATTCTCAGCGTCGCTTTCATAGGAGGGATCCTATTCTGTGCGATCCAAGTATTTCGCGGTCGCTCAGTCAAGTGCTCAATGTCGTAGTTCAGTAAAATGTGAGCGAGCAACATCTTGATCTCATTACTCGCAAAGAACCTCCCTGGGCACGCGTTCCGACCGAGTCCCCACGCCAAGAAATCCTGCGTCGCAGTCGGTAAAGCATTACGCGCACTCTTCACGTATTCATCTGCCTCATTTTGCCGCGCATCGTAGAAGCGAAGTGGCTTATAAGCATTAGGTTCAGGGTAGATCTCACTGTCCTGCAGCACCGAATACCCTGGGACAGCTATTCTTAGCCCTTTGGAGACGTGCGTACCCGATGGAAAAGTCACGCCTTTTTCTGCTACGACGGTGCGAGAAACCCCGATTGAGACGATGGAGTTCTTGCGCTGGCTTTCGCGAATTGCCGAGTCGACCTTCTCGAGCTGAGCGACAGCGCGTTTGTTCCACTTGCCATCGTGTTGTTTCAGTACGCTCTCTACTTCGTCGCGAAGTTCAAGAATAAGATCGGGAGACGATGAAGCAATGTCAAGAAGAGCATGGGTAACTGCAAATGTCGTAGTGTGAATGGATGCGAAATTCAGTAGCAGAACACGCTGAGCCAGCGCGCTGACCTGCCAGTTCTTCGGGTTACCGATCTCCTTGGCTTGCTCAATCAACCATTGTAAGTAATCGTTCCTATCAGACTTGACGTGTTCATCTTGCGAGTCGTACTCTTCTAGGCGGGCCTTGATCTCCGGCTCAAGGATCTTCTCGAACTCGCGTGTATGAATCCTGTTGGATCGGGTTATAAGAGGAGCAACTAGCGGCTTAACGAAGCTCGGGAATAGCTTCATCATCATTGACGACAGTGGAATATCCTGGGCGAACGCAATGCCCAGCTTCAGCATCTCTTCGTTTCGGCAAAGTGGAAGACCAAGGAATGCTCGGTTGGTGATCCCACTGAGCATTTTCTGGGCAGATTCCATTATGCAGATTTCGGACCAGTCTGTGCTGTTGCCCAACTGCTTGCTGACACAGTGATTGATCTCTTCAGCGAGATCTGGGATGAGATTTCCGACCTCTTTAGTAAGCGTGGTAGTGACCAGTTCCAGGTGAATGGGGTCATGCGTGAGGGACGGGTCCATGGTAGTGTAGTCCGTTTGCAAATCTTGCTGTGCCGATTCATGCATGCTGAGCATATTGGTAGGCTGCTCACTGGCGAACTTTGTATCTGATCGTGGAAGATAAATGATGTTTCCACCGTCGATCAAGGGGAAAATGGCAGCCTGGTTTCTATACTGGATGTACGCCGAGTTGAGCGCGGCCTTGACGTTGAGCGAATTGCGAATTTTGGCTTGTAAAATGGGAAACCAGTCGCCTTTGCGTGCGCCGATGATTGGTAGGTCAGGCAAGTTGGAGGGCTTCAGGAAAAGCTGATATATGATGTACGATGTCAAAAGAACGAGCGGCGCAGCAATGGCTGGCCGCGATACCAACTCCAATACTGGACTTCCCATGGCGATTGAGAGTCAATATCGAGGTCTCCTAGTAAAAAGAGAACTTGGGCGACCGAGCGACCTCAGACTTTATAGCTCCAGGAGATCAGCAACCTACGGATACGACAGGGTAAAGGGTCGGTATAAACTCATTCTGACTGGCTGGTTCGCATCAACGAAATGCGAACCAGGTGTAGTGCTTGAACTAATCGGTGACAAGTGCTGACAGTGAGGGCATTCCGCTAAACCTGGCCAAGCTAGCTCTGTAAGATCGTCAGTGGAGAGTGCCACCACTACAACGACTGTGCCTGAGAGATGTAACCCTCTCCTCGGGGAGCAAGAAAATTCCAGAGCTTTGTATAAGGTAGGAAGTTAAAACAAACCCGGTAAAAAGCATCCTAAGCTTGGCAACAAGTATCCTGAGTTTATGCTAAGTTACCTCAGTATCTTTGTCAATTGGGATCGAGATCCTGAATTTTCTTCACTCCCCTACCCACCGATAAGATGTCATAAGCTTTAGCTATCAATCAATTGAGTAGCTCCACCATGATGCGCTAACGAATAAAAAAACTGTCCACAGGATCTCTCCTTTTTTGATCGTGATTAGGAAATTGGTTTCACTGTTCGTAGATGTCTAATTGTGCTGGCACAGACATGATAAATACAGTGTTCGTTTAATGTCTGATCTCAAAAATTGCCTTGACTCCAAGGTGGTCAGTGATCCACGGCTTCTCAAAGCCAAGCGACAGCAGATCCTTCCGAGCATCCTTCTCCGACTCCTCCGGCTCAACATCAGCACCAAACCTCTCGAACTCTAACAGATCGAGTGCATTACCACAGAAAAACACCTTATCCATGCGTGAGAAGCCAAATTGCTGTCGCAGTTGTGGTAGAGCCTGCTGTCCCCATGTATACCCTTCGTTATCGTCCCTGCCGTCACCTTCTGTGCCGCCGAGTTTGAGATATGCGTCTTCGAGCTTGTTGTCGGTGTGTAGAGTTCTGTCGAATGGTTGAATAGCGTTGAAGTCGCCGGTGACGACAGCGCCGGAGATGTCGTCGGCCTGCATGTGTGAAGCGATGAGCTGCATTTGGGCTGGGCGGCGTGGAGGTTCCAATGCAAGTGATTCGAGATGGGTGTTGCAAACTCGAAGCTTCTGACCAGAAGCTTCCACATCGACGAATAGGGCGTCACGCTCCATCTGAGTCGCTGAGTAATGCACTCGAAAGCAAGACAGGACATCAAGTCGGCGATCGACCAGCGTCGTTGTACCATAAGCGCCCGAAGCCCAGTTAGCAGTATCAACATCTGTCCGGTAGAAGCCATCCCGAATCCAATTCTGTTCGCCAATTAGATCTAAATCAGATGGTACGCATTCTTGAATGTTGATGACAACCGCTGTCACGTCGTCAGACCGATGCTGGCGACTCAGCTCTTCAAGATGCCTCAGCGCTGAGTTCATTCGGCTGCTTCCATGAGGGAGCATGAAATCGATGTTCCAACTGTAAATAGCTAGCTTTGTGGCTTTTGCTCTGTTTGGTGACGGCTCGGATGCTTGAAGTGGCTGCCATTTATCCGCGTTGCTGCTCCATCTGTACACAGGCTGTTTCCAGGGCTGGTCGGGCCGCCACGAAAGCGAGGAGACTGGTTTCCTCAGCGCGATGGCATTTTCCATCTGCTTCTGAATAATTGCCTGCATTTTGAGTAGAGATCGTCTCATAGGAAAGTCAAAGACTGAAGTCTCCCGTTAGTGCCGACCAAATGAAATGAAATGAAATGAAGTCTGTTCGTAAATAAAACGTGGATTGATCATGAATGGTGTCGGATCCGCTCGGAGCGGGGTATTTCGGTATCTGACATAAGATCCGAGGCAGCGATGAGTTTATTCTGCCAGCAGCTAATAGCTCAGCAAAATGAAGATAGTACTAAACTATGAAGAAAAAAGAAGTTCGTCTTAAACTTTGGACATTAAAGATAATACGTCACTGGCTGTCAGTAGCGCAATCTGCCACAGAGATGAGGCATAGACGAATGCAGGAACAAGATATAATGATGCAATCTACTGGAATCAAACAACAGGCAGAGAAACCAGTTGACTGGTGTATATGACTATAGGTCAAGCTCAAAATCCCATACTTGCAACTTGCGATTAGGAAACCCGCCCGCTTGTCTCACAAACACGCTCAAAATTCCCGATTCATGAAGTCTTGTCTTATCAAAGAGGGGCTCCGTCGACGTATTCGGGATCTCAGCCAGACTCTTCCAGTCCTTGAAATCCTTTGAAGCGGTAGCGACGTAAATGCCAGTCGATTGCTTCACTGGATCAGGGAGAATACCGAACAAGTACTCTCCGCTCACGTCGCCTGCAAGTTTGCCTCTTGGGTCGTACAAGTCAGGCCCGTTGAGGCCAGCGGGGCTGATGGCATTCTTGGTCCATGTTCCTTCTAAAGTTTTAGCGACGCTGATGGAAAGAAGATCGATAGGCTTACCGTCAGTCTTTCGGAGATAGTGCTGGTACTGGCCCTTGCCAGACAACCGGTCTCTCATCAGAATATGGAATCGGCCTTTGGAGTCGATGAGCTGTCCCTCCTGGTTTACCATGCGACTGTTCTGGGGAACATCCCAGATCAAAGTGCTGTCATCAGATGTTGAAATGGGTTTTGACAACTTCGTACCATTCGTGTTGAACCATGTCTTACCATCGTCGTTCGAGTAGGCAAAATAAACACCGTGGTTGGTATCAGCATTCGGCGTTTCTCTGACGGTCCACGAAGTATACAACTTTCCGTCCAGGTAATCTAGGCCGTTGATGTACGCGTTGTTGTTGTCACCTTGAATGTACATCCCGTAGGCTTGCCACTTCCCAGTGGATGCGCTGTAGCGGTGGATGTAACTATCGCCCGACCCAGAGCTACAGCTGTTAGCTCGGGCTCGAAGACACAACGGTACTACTCACTGTCCAATTCTGAATTCAAGTAGAAGGTCACCGTTACTCAGAGGCTGGAATCGCGGATACGTCAGTGGCGAGTAAGGTCCCTGAGACCCGACAAGTTCATGGACGACGGGTCCGAAGAGATCTGAAGTCCATTTGGAGGGAACATCCTTTGCGATACTGTTTTTCGAGATGCAGTAATTAATAGGAACATCCTTTAAGAGTCAGAAACAATCCCCAGTCTTGGTTTCAACTTACATGATGATCAAAGCTGAGGTGAATCTTTCCATCCCCAGAGATACCCATAGAGATCATGTTATGGCCATCCATTGTCTTCTGTATATAGTCATCGAGACTGAGAAACTCCCAGTTACCGACACTGGGCGAAAGCTTTCTACGTCCCACCTTTACGAAATGGTTGAGATATCCCGCCGGGGCAGTTTCGTAAAAGGTGACATATTGATAATCTCCATATGTAATGAGAGCATCATCTTGATAGCTCACGCCATTGAGTCGTTGGGAGCCTTGAACATCGGTGCCGATAGTCCACTGTTTGGTGGACTTGACCGTGATGGCTGAAACAGCCGACATCAGGCTTGTGAAGGCGAGTGCAATCCTATACAGATGCATTGTGAGTGAAAAGGTCCAAGTTGAATGGTAAGGATAATTAATCCAGTGACAGGAACGGGACTTCAAAGGGTGCTTTATATGAAGGCTGCAGATCTTACCGATTTTACTCTCACACGATTGTATCCCAGGTGTTCGTTCACCTGAGTGTTCTTGGCGAAGTGGCTCGGACTGAAACTGAATCGGTCAAACCCCTTGTTCGCCAAGATATTGTTCACAGCCGCTGCTTTTCAATTGGAGAGGATGCAACCCCGCGTTCAACCCCGCGTCGTCAATTCTCCCGAGATTGTGGGGAGGAGGCTTGGCTTTGATATCACCAGGGACTTGAATAACGGCACTTATGACCTTCCCAATCATTACTAGGCACGGCTCGTATTTCAATGAAATTGGCCATCCACGAGAATAACGTGGCCCGGTTTCTCACTTGTCTCTCATTGGCTAGAAAAGTCTCCTTTGAGGATCGGGTTTTAGCTCGGGTCCAGATAGCCCGACATCCCGATGCACTCACGCGTGTTGTGAACCAATGTCTCACACTCTTTCTTTTGTAATTAGGTTATTGATTGAAGATACCATCGTGTCTCGGGCTATTGTTGTACGAGACTGATTGTCGTCGATCACATGACTGAGTCGCAGCCACTGGAGTTTGAAGCCTCAATTGACTTGGTGGCGTGGACTGCATGACGAGTCTAAAAGTTTGTCAAAGGAATAATAGTCACGGGCAACAAATAAATATATTTCTACCATCAAGAGCGATACTAATACATATTCTCATTCCAAAATCTAATTGGAGTTACTTTGGACTTTGAATTATTTCCCTTTTTATGCCTGCAGGGACATGGCCCGATGCAGAGAACATCTTCTCCTTGCTCCCCTCCTTCTCAAGATATCATGTTTCATGTCCCCTCTTAAAGGCTCAGTTGCCTCACCAGATGATCATGTATCTCATCTTCCCAGTCTGTTTACTCAAGAGCAGGCAGCCATTGTAACATACGCAAGCCTGGAGGCACATATACGTTCTGCTCTCACCACCCGTAGATCGCAACTAATGGTCATTGATTTTGATATCATTAACTTACTTTTCGTGGCTTTCAAAGCCATAACGCATGACATACGGCGTCAATCTTGATTTGCGGACTTGATCCAAGTTCACGGAGGGGCACGCGCGTACTCTGGAAGCCTTAGACAGAAGCCTACTTAAGGGGCTACATGCTGCTCGTGACGAGTAGATGTTTCTTGGCCTTAGCCATCGAAAAATCTTTGTTTCAATTTCCCACTCTTTACATCATCGTGGACCTCTAGGTCAACGAACTTCGGAAAGACAATCAACAGCACGGACCAAATAACCTCAAGCGTTGTCTTCCTCCTCGATCATGTCAGAACAAGAATCTGAGTAAGTATTCGCCGTTCTTTTTATTTGCTGCACTGTATCTTGCAGAATCTTGGCCACAAAAGACAAAATCACACCAGAGGCGGACTGTACTTGGATTTGCAGAAATCGCATTAGCGGGTTCTTGTTCAGGCCCTACTCCATTTTTACAGCCTGTATTGTGAGTGAGGCTAATGAAGACCGTTTAAGTAGAGACTCCTCCACCTCTGAGAAGCATCTCTTCCTTGTGTTCCTTAGGAAGGACCTTAGAGATGTCTCGGCTGTAGAGTTTATCAGATACACTATCCAGTGTAACAGCTTCCCCCCATGGGAAGATGCCACTGAAGATTTGAAGTCCAACATCATCGAAGCGACGCCTAAACAAGCAGAAAAGATCAAGAGTCACCGCGATATTGTACGGATAACGCCAATCGAAGCAACAAGTTTAGAAGACGACTTAGAACCAGAGGAAGATTCACCCAAGGCGCCTTACGTCGTTCGTGCTACAAATCTCAGGGACAAAGACGCTTGCCGCGTTACGCATGCTTCACTCAAAGACATTTTCCAAGATCAGTTGCAACCTCAGGAATTTGGACCTCATGGCGTCGGCCTTTGGAACGTCAACTCAACGAGTGATCAGGTGCAGCTGGCTGCAAAGATCCAGGGCGTCAGATCTATTGTTCCTCTAGATCAGTATCTTCTCAAAGAGTCAGAAATGTCTGCAACGAGGAAGCGAAGGATGATTAGGCCAACAGCAATACACTATCAAAATCGTTGCAAAGCCACAGATAATGCTCTGAAGGACCTCTTCGGGGCCAATGTGGTCCCTCGATTACTAGCAGATGGCAGGATATCTCACTGGACAGCAATGCTGTCTTCGGAAGAAGCGAAACAGGCTACAGCTGTTGAAGGGGTGTTTTCAGTCCGCACAGCCACGTCAGGGAGGGGTGCTCTCGTTCCTGGGCCAAGTCCGACGAATTGATGCGACCATAGGTAATAGTTACGCATGGCAAAAACAGACCCGTCGTGCAGCAGGGACACTTTTCGTTACCAAAGCCCGTCGATCGGATGGGAGCCGGTCTATCCGTCGGCTGGAACCAATGATGCTAGTTCGTGTTTCACATGGGATATCAAGTGACCACTTAGTATCACTCTGTAGACTTTTAAATACATTGAAGAAATTTCGTCAGTCTTGTTATACGTCATTCCATGTCACGATGTCCTTAAATAAGGTGTCTCGCTTGCCCAACGGCAAATTACATGGAATAACTTTTTAAACCATTCTCACAAAGCATATCTTCATTGGTGCTTTGCACTGGACTCTCGACACGAGCCTGCCACTCTTGTGACGACAGAGGAAAGAAATTAAAAAGGCTTCTAAAAGTCGACACGAGAATACAAGACATTTCCCGCTAAGAGAAATACACGTAACTGTTGCAAGTGAAGGTACGAAGTCGCGGCTCGGAACTGCCGATGTATCATTTGGCCATGTATGGACTTGTACGATGGTACATTATAGAGATGATGGATGACTCTTTGTGGCAAGCTCCATTGACATAGCACCTATCGGCAATATGATCCCTATAAAACTTTATGTGAGATTCTGTGCCATTCGTTCCTATCGCCTAGAACCTCGACCCGTCTCCCTAGCAATAGTAGTCCAAGCATAGATTGAGAAGCTTACTAATTGCCTTTGAACAATCTAGCCAAGCTACTGTATATTGTTGGATGCCCCTATGCAGCGTTTGAACTGCTGCTTTCCTGGATACCGGGGACAGCCATGAGTGCATGATGTGTGACGCGGCGAGTGGTACCTAACCTTTGGTAACCAATTTTGGTGGCGTGACCTTGAATTGTTTGGCCGAGAAGTGCCCGATATCGAATTATACTTTGTAGCCTTTGTGCATGAGAGAGCATAAATAACGAGCTCCTTGGTACAAGGTTAGCTGGTGGCCCGTTCCATCCGCTTCATTTATCACTTCCATAACTACCGAGGCGTTACGGCTCATCTTGAACTGACTGAAGGCCATGGCAGACGAATCCAGGTAAGACCGCAATATTTGCCAGCCGCTTGAATAATACGTCCGAAGTGCTCCCTTGATTATATCATTTTCCTGATATGACACGAGAAACACAACTTGGCAAACCCCATTCATTACCATGTTACTACACGTCCTTCTCTTTCCGTGGTTGATTTTGGTACTGTGTTCAGTATCAAATACCGATGACACAAATAAAACTATTTCTAGCTCTTCTGACCGTGGTGGATTGCTCTACACTGTATTCCTCCGCCGGAGTCCTGATGCAAACACGAACGTTGATCTCATCCCAAATGCTCTTGCAAGAGAAGATCTTTCTTCCTGGGTAGACATTGATGAACAGACAATTTTAAAGACGATAAGCGCCACCAGCGGTGAAATTTCAACCATCCGACGACGGCCTGATTTCGAACGTGTTATACGGTTAGAGGCTGCAACGTACGAGACTGCAATATTGCAACAACAAGAATACCTGGAAAGGTCAGGATACATAATTCTACCGATTGATCCTGGGAACAAAGGACAATGCAAAGCGACGAATAGTTCCCTTGACCTACTATTTGGAACCGATATTGAGGCACAGATGATAGGTCAGAGGAGTATTTATATGTGGAAGGCTTACTTATCCAGAGACCAAATATCGCAAGTTAAGAGCCTCGAAGGTGTCAAGTCCGTGCAGCCCAACCTCCACAATCTGAACCGTAGATACGTGGCAGGCCGGTACTACATCGATCCTCTTGACCGCGAAAATCAAGAGCAGTGTGCTGAGACAGGCGCCTCTCTCGTGAGATTGCTTGGAAAACATAATTGTGATCCATGCAATAGCGTTTCAGATGGCAAATTAAGCAAATGGACAGCCGATTTGTCCAACGAACAAGTAGCGTAAGTTAAAGCTATCCATGGAGTGAAAGGCGTCCGGCCTGTTCCGAGGGGCAGGAGATGTCGCCTTGGTATAAAATCCACACACAGCCTAGAATCTCAAGCACAGCAAGAGATTCTATATGAAACACAATCCGGGGCTCCTACGGAGTTGGTATCTATCAGTCAGCCAAGGTAAATGACTTGACCTAACAACCCATCCTTTTGGCCACTAATTTATTGTATAGTACAATACCACAATTGCGGGACCTCAAGAACTATGTGCATGAAAGCCACTGTGGCGGGCAGAGTTTTCTGTATTATGTTGAAACCGGCGTAGCCTTTAAGGCACAGCGAGAGTTAATGTCTCACTGGAGCAAGACACTTTTTCTTTCATGTGGCTAACTAAAGAAGGAATTTCGGAATGTTGCTTCACAGCATCTTCTGACTGACATGACTATGGAAAATGGAGACAAACCTTGGTTTGATGACGTTGATGAAGGCGAGGACGACGAAGACATGCATTCACATGGTACATGTGGCGCCGGCAAAGCCCTTGGAACGCGTTTTGGTGTTTCTAAAAAAGCCACACTCATCGTTGTTAGAATGCACGAAGTCACGTCTGAAGAAACCCAAGCAGCGCTGGAGCTTATCTTAGCGGATTTGGAAGACCACCCCGAGCGTCAGAAGAAGAGCGTTGTTACAATGTGTTTGACGTTGGGCCAAGACTGGGGGGAAGATGATAATTTGCCAGACTTCACAAAGCTTTTCGAAAAGCTATTCGCCATGGGTGTTCCGCTAGTTTGTATATCAGGGAACATCGAGGAAGGTTTTGAAGAACCTGAGGTAGATGAGCATCCCCCATTGATGGAAAGGCCTGACTTGCCATTGATCGTGGTGGGCTCGGTGGATTTTACGGGGCATCGGTCCGAGTTTTCGAAAGGTGGCCCTCATGTAACTCTACATGCAGTTGGTGATCCCATCGAGTGCTTGCCAAGAGATAGCAAGGACCCAGTTGAACGAGCAGGAACATCATATGGTATGCCCATCGATATCACCAAAAGTTTCCTACAACTAACACAAGCCTCCACAGCCGCGCCACAAGTCGCCGGCGAGATCGTCAATCTTCTCTCGTACGAGAAAGTCCCCTTTGATACCAGCGACGGGAACCTTGTGAAGAATCTTAAAGCCTACCTTCAGTCGGATGCAGCCAGTTGGGAGCGTTACCCCGGCATTCGCGTTCTTTGGAATGGCGTGCGGGAGGAGAATAACCCGAGAGAAACCGTTAAGTGCAACGGCCTTGAAACCGATAGGTACGTTAAGCAGAAAGAAGTCAAGCATCTGATCGAAGATGAATTCTGCCCTGAGATCGGTAGTTCGTGTGGTCTTCGCCGACAAGGTTCCGCGCTTTCACGGGCATACAACATTGATACACCGAACAAGGTCACACTGTCTGTGAGTCTGGATTAAGGGCACAGCGTAACTGACTGTGTCAAATACCTCATGATGACTATGGATAACTGTTACCGCGTCGACAATGACCCCTCCGATTATAAAGGTGGTGGCCAAACTATCGTTGGTGACGCTACCTATGAAGTATACCCTGGCTCTCTGCGCTCGCCGTCTAGGTATGGCAAGCAGGCTGGTTGCGACAGCACGTACAAGTTCACCTTCAATGAGTATTGGGTATGGGGCCACGGCTGGGTAAGTTCAGACCATGGCGAGGCTCTCAAAAAAGAAATCAAAGGCTGCGCACCACTGCCTGACACACGGAAATTCACCTATGGCATCGGAGAAGATGGTCGTGAGTGAACTGCCAGGTTTCGTACCGGGGTTTTTCAGAAAAGCTGTGTTAGTAATACAGTTGGAAAGGCATCGGGCATTGGCGACTTTGGGTGTGCAGGATCTAGTCAGTGGATTCTCGATGTAGCTAAGAACGGCGCCTACCTCGAATCTCGCGTCTTACCTCGTGTTTCAGGTTTGGATTGTTTACGGAGACAGAATGAACTTGTTGATAGTACAGCAACCTTTGCGGGTGGGCGAATTGTTTTCCTTCTAGACAATCTTGCTGGATTATGATATTGCGGTTTTACTGCAACCCTTATTATCCAATCATCTAAGGCGCAGTGGCAGAGTGGTCTAATGCGATAGACTAGAAATCTATTCTCCTCGGAGGCGTCTGTTCGAATCAGGCCTGCGTCGATTGGTTTATCTTTTGCTTGACAATGGCATTTTAGCACATTGTTCTTTTTTGCCTCTTGTTCAATTGACTGACTACCTTCTCTATGGAAGTCAAGAATGAGTAAGCAGTTCGGCATTTTTCGTGACGTCAAAGAAATACCTCAATCTTCCAATGTAAAGCATGGGTCATTTGCGGGGTATCGCGGGGTCCGGGGATGATACTCACTTCGAATGTCCAAGGCCGTAATGAGGTAAATGCAGCAGGGCTTTCGCGTATTTTCGAACGACGATCCCGGATAAATAGCAGAGTAGTCAAGGGGAGGCAAGAAAGCTTGGGACCTTTATCTTAAGTGATGAAAAGACTTGAGGCAAGTTTAGTATATTTTAGGAGAACTTTAAACCAGTTTGATCTTCTACCGCTAATTTAATTGATTGATCGATTTAAAGCGATCTACTTCTCGCCACTAGGTGAGATAGATCTCGGCCTATCGGTAAAAATAACACATTACCTCTAATTAAACGTCGGATATTTTATCCCTCCTGTAGTCACTACAACGTGACTCGTTAAGCCGCTTTAGCGCCCAAGATTGCCAGGGCACGATATCCGCACGAATCTCCTGCATGCCGATCGCTAGTTATAGACACTGTATTACGGCCCGTTTCGGTGCAGCTGCACAATTCCTGCCCGTGAACATGAACGTTGCAGTATACGAGGTTGCAATGAGATTGTTGATCCTGTGTTTTGCCTATGCACATGACAAGTTCATAGATAAATGATGGATATAAAAGAGCCCTTTGTGAACACTCGGAAGCTTGTAGTCTCTCGATACCGTACATCGCAGCCACCATCTGTAGATGATATTTAACATCGGCATAATGACTTTCTCTACCAAGTTAACCGCAATTGCAGCTGCTGCGGGCAGTCTGTTTCCCATCAACGCTGCTGCTCAAGCTTCAGGCCCATACGAAGCAACATGGGAGTCCACCGACAAACACAACGCCTCACCCGAATGGTTTCGCGATGCCAAGTTCGGCGTTTACTGGCACTGGGGAGCCTTTACAACCCCTCAGTACGCCAGCGAGTGGTATCCACGCAACATGTATGAGCCAGGCTCAGACCAACGCAAACATCATACCGAGACTTACGGGCCACCCGAGGAATGGGGCTATGCAAATTTCATCAATGGTGCTGATGATCTCAAAGGAAACTTTGTTCAGTTCAAGCCTGTTCTTAGCTCCAAGGGTGGCGAATTTGATCCTGAGGCTATTATCAAGGCTGTCAAGGCTTCAGGTGCAAAGTTCGCTGGCCCAGTCGGCGAGCATCACGATGGCTATTCCATGTGGGATAGCAAGGTCAATGAGTGGAACTCGGTAAAGCGAGGCCCAAAACTAGACTTGGTCAAGCTATGGGCTGGCCTCGTTCGCAAGAATGGTATGAAGCTCGTGGTGGCCATGCATCAAGCCTACAACTACAACGGCTTCTATGAATGGGCACCAAAGACCAACGACACGAGCTTGAAGAAACTACTAGGGCAGCTCTCACGTGAGGAATCAGACCAGCTATGGTTTGACAAGCATAGAGAGATGCTGGACCATGTGCAGCCTGACATCATCTGGAACGACTTCTCACTCGACAGTCCTGGCTACTGTGCTGACTTCGATGGCCCATGTGCTGTAGCTGAGAAGAAGCGGTTGGAGTTTCTCGCATACTACTTCAATCGCGCTGTTGAGTGGAACAAAGAGGTCGTAACGACCCATAAGCATTTTGACGTGGGATTCCGTGACACGTCCACCGTCAGCGATTATGAGCGTGGCGGGCCAGCTAACATCACGCGTCCCTATTGGCTAACTGATGACGCGATCAGTGCTTCAAGCTGGAGCTACACAGTCGGCATCAAGTACTATTCCTCCAAGGCCATGGTCCACTCGCTGCTTGACCGCATCAGCAAGAATGGCAACATGCTCCTCAACATTTCGCCCACTGCAGTCGGTGTTTTGCCTGATGAGCAGCTCAAGGTCTTGCAGGATATCGGAGACTTCCTTGGCCGTTACGGAGAGTCCGTCTTCGGCACTCGCGCTTGGGATATTTACGGCGAAGGGCCTAACCAAGTCACTGGTGGTTCTTTCACAGCGCCTTTACAGGGCAACAGCAGCGATATCCGTTTCACTCGCAACAAAGACGCCAACGTGCTCTATGCTACAGTTCTTGGCTGGCCCGACGACAAACACGTCTCTATCGCCAGTCTTGGCTTCGATGCTTTGGTTGATCTCAAGAGCCTGAAGTCTGTCGAGCTTCTCGGCGACAAGGCTGGCGAATACGAGCAGGTCCCGGATTGGAAGCAGACCAAGGATGCTCTCGAGATTTCGCTGCCAGCTCAGCCGGCCGAGTCACTCGCGTATGTCCTCAAGTTGACCTTCGATGGTGGAATCCCTGTCCCCCAGCCCAAGATTGGTGCATCTGTGTTCTCTGCTACTAGTGCGACTGGTCGGGGTGTCAGCCTTGGGCTCGGTGACTTTAACGAAGAATTCTTGACCGAGGCTGGACTGAAGCCCGATGCTATTCGTTTCGTTCGTGTTTCTTCAGGTACCAAGCTGACTGTATACTCTGCGGGTGATTTGTCCGGTGATAGCAAGGAGCTCGATGCAGGCGAACATAAGGTTGAGGAAGGGTCCGTGGGATCCATCACGATCTCCAAGGCTTAGGAGAAGAATAGTGAAGACCTGACAGTACATAACTAAGAAACAAACATTCGCACAATGATTTCCTATAAATTGAATCTCTTATTTTATAATGGACGCTGGTGAAGGCTTAACTATTGATGGATATCATCAAGGCTTGCTCCTATACATACGACAGGAGCCTACATATCCATTCACAACTTTATGAGTAAAGGGGACTTTGCTTGTCCGAAGGCTGAATTGTTCTCTATCTAGTTTATTGACCCAAGATGTTTTTATGACATTAATCAACAAAGATAATCGACATGTCAAAAGCACCAACAGGCCTTGAAAGCTCAATCTGGGCGATAAACGGCCAATCTTCGGTATTTCGCTCCTGTTCCATGTATCTCTGCCATGACCTCGGGCACTTTTGATCTCCTCATACTCCCATCAATCTTCCATCAAGTCAGAAGTCAAATACATACTGAGAGAATATTCCTCCAGCGCGATCACAGGCTAAGACTTGTCCATACCAAAACCTCCAGACTCTCGATCATTCTACACTCTTCTGGCGATCACCTTTAGTTCTTGGCCTCAACCTCGTCCCATGGCAGAGCACCAGCCTTTCCGGGGATAGGGTGACCCTCACGATCCATGTAGACAGTCTTCTCGGAAGATTGAAGGCGCCAGACCAAAACGCGGAAGCCCCAAGACTCGGGACCATTGAAGGCAGGCTTGAGCTCTTCGTGAAGAGCAGACTTAGCAGCAAGACTTCCAGGTTCCTCGAACATGTTTTCGTTGTTCTGAATCAAGTTGGTGAATTGAGTATCCTTCATGCAGATGATCTCGATGTCGCCTTCGGCAATGTTGGTTGAGACAAGCTCAGCTGCAGCGCCAAAGACAAGGAAGGGAATCCACTTCCAGTCGGTGTATTCACCCAATTTGCCGTCAACAGGTTCGCGGTGGATGAAGGAGCGGAGAAAGGGACTTCCAGGCTTGGGGCTGTCGAGAATAGCCTTCTGAAGGAATTCGGTCGAGATAGAAAGGGTCGGGTGAGGGTTGGTGATGTTAAAAGGGGAGCTGGGATCAATGGCATTGGTGTCCTCCGAAGCTTCCTTTCCCTTTCCAATACCAACAGTAGAACCGCGGACAGTCTCCTCATCCTCCCAGCCATCTTCAGACATGCCAGTACCATCGTAGCGGTAAGATGCAGGGTCCGACTGGACAACCTGGTGAACAGGCATGGTGGTCGCGAACTTGATACGAGCCATAGTAGAGACCTCTGAGCAAACGACGGACTTCTCTGTGCTGTGCAGCGAGATGGCAGACTCGGTATCGGAGATGGGCTCAGTCGGGTAAACATGAACCAGGGGTTCATCCACTTGAGGGTCCGAGGCTGGGTAGTCCGCCATAGTGTAGGTAGACAAAGAGGCGGACTTGTTGTCTTCTTCGTCAGTGTCGACGTCCTTCTCGTGAAGGCTGGCTTCAATAGCCCACTCAAGAACAGACTTCTCTGTCTCCAGCTCTTTGAGACGAGACATCATTTCCTCGCGACCCATGTTTGATGTAACGGGCGGGTGGACTATGGTGTTGGTTTTGTCGATATGGTAAGTTGAAAGGAAGCGAGTTGTCTGTTTGACTGTCTTGAAAGGTGTTATTGGGTTGTTGTTGAGATATTGTCGAGTTATTCACCAGGTGTTGCCAAGGTTGCGGTTGTGGGAGAAGGGAAGATGGTTGAATGGTCCAGCTTGAGAGATTAAATCTGTTTATGAAGAGACTGAGGAGACTGAAGCTAATCGGATGGCATCTGCCACTGTCACTGGTATTCAAATCACCAGAAACAGCGCTGTTGGCAACTCTCTGTTCTGCTGTTTCTTGCTTGGCTGGTCGCCAGTCGCAGGGCGTCCCACTCATGTTCATAGGGTCTCGCTCTGACACTGCTCGCCAGATATTGATTCAGTTGTACTTAACCAGTTCTGAGTGGATTCCTATGGAACTGTTGCTCCACGAAATAATCCAGGTGTGTCTAAGTCTTTACAGTGCCGCTCACCTTTTCATTAACTGTTCATCGGGAGGATTTCTTCAACCTAGCTGTCTATGCTTTAAGACTGTTCTCTCTCTCACATCATAGTGTTCGCAGTGAGAGAAGGAGGAGTACTTCTGTGGGTTCACGTCCTAGTATCTACAGTTGTTCTGTTGCTGTTCAACAAAGTCATCCTTGACATCCTTCTCAAGCCGCAAACGATCCCGACTACTTGATCTGAAGTGAATTGTTATGGCAATCATATTATTTACATTATATGTATCAAGCTTTATGAACTTATTGGTTCTGATCACATGATTTTAGAAACGTTTGGGCTATTTCAGATAGCGAATCTGGATGTATTCTCCGACTCGGCATCCCGTTCCCTTCCATCGTAGTTCTCTGCTCCAATAACGTCAAAGTTATCTCTATACATAACATCACGATTACTATGCAATTAGTAAACTGATTGGCCCCCACTCTCACTGATACAGTGTCTTATACCCACCAGTGGCTGCATGTTTATCAGTGCTATTGCCATAGATGGAAAGCAGTGCGGCTGACACAAGGCATATTTCAATCTTGTCATAGCCAATCAATAATCATGTGGCTTATGCATGACACGCTGGTCAATCAACTCTGCATGATAATCAAGGCAGAAGTGCAACTAAGATGTCTATGAGTGGCTAAGCCTCCACACTAGTGGAGGGAGGGGCCTCAGTGAGACTGCACCGTGAAGCAGTCAGCCCGCAGGAGGACGGAGGAAAGTCAAGTTCAAAAGGGAGCTGAAATCCCCGACCTTTTTAGCGATGTTTTCTTTCGTTCTTTGAGCCGCGAGAGCCATTGCCCTCAATATGGCTGATCACTCCCTTGAAGCTGTTGCCCAGGTGGGTACAAGTCTCGCGAGTAAACTCAACTTGCACTCTGAAGGATGTCGCAAATCTCGTCAGCGACTCCCGAAGCTGGTGTCTCTGGTCAACTCGACCGCTTCGACCATCCGTCAGATTCATGATCTGATTCAGCAGAACGACAAGATCTTCACGGAAGCATGCGTGAAAGACATCAACTCCCTTGCTGCCAAATGCAGGGCTATTTATGTCGGAGTTTTGACGCTCATCGCGAAGAAAACACAGAGTGTCAGTGGAGATAAAGATGCAAACACCTTGTCGGCTGAGCAGATTGAGGAGCTCTTGGCCTGTCTTGCCAACATGAGTGTTTGGCGAACCGAGGCTTGGAACTGGCTGGAGCCGCGATTCAAGATTTGCCAGCAGGAGTTGAAGCAAGTCAAGTTTGAACTTGTCCTGCGTTATCTCCTGGGCAGTATCGCTCGGCTCCAGATGGAGTTCGTAAATCCCCTTCCTACTTCTACAATTCAGGTACTAACCTCTATTTAGAACTATGATACGTTCCCCGGGTGCTTGGGAGAATGAAAACTCCCTGCGCTGTTTCGCTGAGAACGTCTCTGAAAGGCGCGTGATGTACTACAAGTCTTACAACAGAAGGCGAGCTGCCTGGAATAAGTCGCCTTCACCTAAGGCCTCGTTTGACGACATCAGAAGTGTTTATTCAACATCAACGTCAGTATCTACCCTTCAGTTAGCAATATCATCTTACTGACTGTATATCCGGTATAGCACAAGTACCGCTGTCCTTTCTCCCCGTATAACAGTAATCGACGGAGACAGCTTTGATGAGAAGGCCAAGACTGAAACAGTTGACACCTCGAAAGAGTCTTCAGAAATTATCGTTGAGAACACTGTCCAGAACAAACAGCCTGATAACTCCTCCCGAAACTGGGTCCAACGTCTCTTCTCTCCCAGTCCTAAAGATGATTGGAAGAATGAAGACATCATGGCTTTCGTCCTTGACATGAGCCACGCAAACAAGCTCATCACCAGACTCGAACTAGATGACAAGGAGCTCAAAGCCAACCTCTCCAAGCTAACCTCGAGCCGTCTCTGGAAACGTCGCTCTAACCTTGTCGAGCAATACTCGGCCCTCGATCAGAATGTTCGACAGGATGTCGATAATGCCATCATTGTCGCAAAGCGCAAGAGCACACGTGAGATGACTCTTGTCGCCATTGTGACCAAGAAGTCAGACTCGCAGAAGGCAGCTGACAAAGGATCTGGCTTCCATTACGCTCCTGATCTTAACGTCACTCTCTACTTCAAGCTGGGTACTGAGTTTGAGCCGATCTATCTGATTGATCAGGAGAGAAGGCTTGAGTTGCCTTACACATCTTGTGCCACTTACAAGGTATATAGCCCCAAACAATGATGTCTTGAGCGGACCGGTGCTAATATTTGATTGCAGATGATGAGAGATATGATGACTCAAACCAACTGGGCCCCCGGGGTTGCTCACCATATCACGGCTGGTCGGTACGATCTCTGCACCGAAGACGGTCTAGCGGTCATGCTTGGAACCTGGGACTCAGTTCGTCGTCCCGGCATGACACTGACCCTCAAGATCTGGCCACCTCCAGGTCCACCAGGTCCACCTCGGCCCCGAATGTGTCCACCCCCGCCCATGGGCTACGTTCCGCCAGTCAAGAGATATCGCCAAGAGATGAAGGAGACCTATCATGAGATGGTAGAGTTGCTCGGCCTCCCTGAAGGGTGTGTTCCAGACCAGGAGACTGTTAAGTCTGGACTAGGAGATCTTCTGCGTCTGTGGACTAATGCTATTGATCCCCATACAGAGGATTGTTCGGATTGTGCATCGTTCATGATGAGTTATACCTCTTCGAGCTCTGAGTATAGCGACTGAGATACTGGTGATGTTGGGTGGGAAGGTTTCCTTTGTTGAGTGCTTATGTTTTCCTTGATGACCAAATTGATGATCTGATTTGCGAGAACCTTGTTGTCTGAAATGCCGCGATATTAGGTAGCGAACATGCGCCAAATGCACAAGACATAAGCGCAATGCATGTTCAAGCTGGACGTCTTTCTTTGGGGCTATCTGATACAAAACATGTCAATGACATAGCTCTTGTGTTCGCTAATCTTAGCATCATTCCTTCTAGAACAAAGGTATGCAGCCAAACATGACCCGATTCAACTGAAACACCATCATCAGGTATAATGACACCTTTTCCGTGAAACTTAAACCCGCATGAACCTTATCGGCCTACCCATCAATTAAAGCCTCTCGAGATGGTGCAACATCAATATTCTACGTAATGAGCCGCTCTAGACCCCTGACCAACAACTATCAGCAAATAGATGGCTAGACAATTCCAGGTGATTATTCGCCATCGTATCCACTGCATTCGCCCCTAACGAGCCCAGAAGCCGACAAGCGGAGGTTAGACTTTTCCTCTCGCCGCTAGAAGCTCCACATCAGCTGTCCCCAGGCCCCATATTCTTCCCCATTCTCACTACGCTCTAGGGGACACCGCGCGCTAGCAGTGAAAACTTCGAATTGCGCAATCGGAGCCTTGTAAGAAAAAAAATTGGATAGTACCGAGATTAAATAAAGAAACGACAGATCTTGTGTTCCTTGGCGATGATACATTTCTCCTCTCCACATTCTCTGCTTCGTTTGGTGATATCAACATGACGTCTAATAAGGGTCTTGACGTTGATGCTATTCAGGCTGCTCCGCCCGTGGTGCAGAACCATGATGACGATGATAAGAAGCCTGTTCTCAACACAGGAGGCCACGGGCCTACGCAGCGAAGGCTGAAGGACTATCACATCACTTGGATCGGTCTTTGCAGTGGTATTGGTACTGGTCTGTTTATTGGAACTGGTTCGGCTTATGCCAGTGCTGGTCCTGCTGGTTTGCTTCTGGCGTACATCGTCGTCGGAGCTGTTCTTTGGTGTGTGATGCAGAGTATCTCTGAGCTCGCGACACTGGTAAGATCCCTGGAGCAATTTGTGTTGTTGTTGTGATGCTGACCTGGACCTATAGTTCCCTACTGCTGGTTCATTCCCTCACTGGGCTACCCGCTTCATTGACCCTTCAGTCGGTTTCTCATTGGCCATCTCATACGGTTACTGCTATACCATCGCCATTGCCTCCGAATGCTCAGCCGCCGCTGTTCTCGTCAGCTACTGGACCGATCTCACTCCCGCCGTCGTCATCACCATCAGTCTGGTTCTCATCCTATGGATCAACTTGATGAGCGTCCGGTTCTTTGGTGAGACGGAAGTCGTCACTGGTGGCATCAAGGTCCTCTGCTTCCTCGGTCTCGTCATTGTCGCGATTGTCATCACTGCTGGCGGTGGTCCCAATCACAAGTCCATTGGCTTCAAGTACTGGAACAACCCTGGCGCTTGGGTCGACTACAATGGCATCACTGGCTCAACTGGTCATTTCCTCGGCTTCCTCTCTGCCTTCGTCAATGCTTCTTTCTCTTTCGTTGGTGTTGAGACCGTCGTCATCACTGCCGCCGAGTCTGTCAATCCTCACAAGGCTATCCCCAAGGCCGCCAACCGCGTCACCTACCGTATCGGCTTCTTCTACGTCCTCGGAGCGCTCTTGATTGGTCTCATCGTAGATCCGCGCAATGCTGACCTTGTTTCTGGTTCTGGAAACGCAAAAAGCTCCCCATGGGTCATCGCCATCCAGACCGCCGGTATCAAGGTCCTCCCTTCCATCGTCAACGCCTGTATCCTGGTCTCTGCCTGGTCTGCTGGCAACTCCTACTGCTGGGTTGGCTCACGTATGATCCTCGCCATGACTACCGATCGACAGCTCCCTCAGTTCTTCGCCCGCACCACCAAGAATGGTGTCCCTTACGTTGCAGTCATCACTGCCTGGTTGTTTGGGCCCTTGGCGTATCTGAGTAAGTCGCTCTTGCCTTAATCGTCTTCAAATGCCTTACTAACAATCACTAGGTCTTGGTTCTGGTGGCGCTGCTCAAGCTTTCTCTTGGCTTCTCAACCTCAGCACAGTCGCGGGCCTCATCGCATGGGGAACTCTCTGCTTCTGCTACATCCGCTTCTACCGCGCCATGAAGGTTCAAGGCATCGATCGCAACACCCTTCCTTGGAAAGCCCCTTGGCAGCCTTACACCGCCTGGTTCGGCGGCATTGGCTCTATCGTCATCACGCTTGTTGCTGGATTCCCTGTCTTCCTCAAGGGCAACTGGAAGACTGCCGATTTCGTTGCGTCTTACGTTGGCATCCCAATCTTCATCGTTCCCATCATCGCATGGAAGCTTTATTACCGCACCAAGGTTCTGCGAGCCCACGAAATCGACTTGTGGTCTGGTCGTTTATCCGACGATGCCATCTCAGCCCATGACACTGAGCGGGAGCATGTCTAAGAGCGTCCTAGATCTCCGAATCCTCTTCCATGAAATTCCGCTTAAAAGCCTGGCTTCATCATACTTATAGACTATACTTAGAATTAATTACTCGGCATTGGAAACGTATATAGACAAGCGATATCATCCCAAATAGAACTGGACTTTCTGGCTTGACAATCATTCACTATTTTATGGCATTACCCAGAGCAATTAGTGTCTTAACACATATGCTGACATCGCGTTCTCATTTTTGCGTGTATGTCTCTTCATCGACGAGCGCCGTTGGGCAGGCTAGGGGAAGAAAGAAAACTCGGGACCTTGATCCTAAATGACAAAAAGATTTAGGTAACTCAGTATAGGTTTAGCCTAAGCTTAGGATACCTTTTGCTGAGTTGAGTTTAACATCGAATTATAGCAAGGTTTGTGAACGATAAATTTGGCTTCAGTCTACTGCCATACAATTCCTTGGTCAAAATCGACCTGCTCTGGCGTAGTTGCAGTAGGGCATAATATCACGATCCCATTCTCTTTATCCTCTTGCCCTGGAATTGGATGATCAATGTTGAGATCAGCCATCATCACTCCGACCTGAGCAACTGGTTAGCCAAAGCGCAAAATCAGCACAGTTAAAGTAGCAACTGACCTTCCCAGCAGTCTCTTGATCAACACCAGACGCTCTCAACGTTTGCGCTAGCCGAACAGCCAAAGATGCGGCAAACATGTTATTCTTTCCTACTTCGACCATAACGGTCATGAGAGCCGTGAAATTGGCCTCGCTTTGAAGGTCACCAGTCGTGAGAAAGTCCGACAAGAAAAACGATGCCGCGATAAACGACGCAAACGAGACCAGCGGATTGCGGAACCTGGTGTTCAGGTCCGTGACCAACGCAACAGTGATCATGATTTGAACTGCTGATTCCATCACTCTCGCCTTCGTAGTAGGCAGCGCAGCCATGTCCACCTGCGATCTTGTCAACGCAGATTGATGAATGCAGATCAAGGCCGTATGTAGCTGAAGATTGATTAGTACAGCTTCAGGGCTTTCCATATTCTCCGGGCACCGGAGATCCAACGGTAATGTCGCAAATGCATTTGTGACTGCTTCATCGAGTTGTTGGAGTTGCTGCCAATCATTGTTGTCCGCATCTTCTTCGACATTTCTGGAGAAGTTGAAGCACTCGTTGAAGAGATGGACTGCGACAACTCTGCAGGCGCTCGTAGAGAGCTCAAACATACCCTGTCCTAGTGCTTGTCTGAGAGTCAGCGTGGCTATTGGAGTATTCGATAACAATGCGTCGATAGATGATGGGAGTCGTGTTTGTATCTGGTTGGGTCAGACGCTAGGATCAAGGGTTGGGGGGTTGGCTGTACTCACGCTCCGCCAGTCCATCATGGTCGGCCATCCGCCTGTGCTACTCGTGATGCGATCAGTTGTGAAAATGACCCAGAAGGTCTTTCTGCGCTCTTCCTCCTCTGTGAAGTCCAACGCGATCGGGAGTGTCAGGCCTGCTGCGTTCTTCCCATCTAGTCGGTGCAGCCCCAAGATTTGGGCTAGTCGGATAGCTCTGGCGATACTCATTGATGCCCTGGAGAACCAGAGATGCTGCGCTTCGAAATGGCTTATGAGAACCCAAGCTTGGCAATGCGCCAGTGATATCTGGTCACTATCGCTCTGCTTTTGGTCAATGCCATGCTAGACATGTCACTCTCGGGAAACCTCACCTTCATCTCATCGGCTTGGATGTACTGGCGTGCCCGCACATAGAATGCCTCGGCCATGGGCTTGTAAGTAGGTGATGCGCTTGCTCCAGCGGCTAGGATGGCATACTGCAGGCACATGGGTGGCTGCATATGAGCTGGCCTGTAGAGCGACGCAATGTACCTCTCACCATGGATCATGAAAGAGTCGGATTGAAGTTTGGTAAAGTATATCGATGTTCTGATACCTCAAATTAGTCCTTCGTCCTGATAGGTCATTTGTGAGGTCTTACAGCTCATCCACCAAATGCGGAGGCGGCAGGCCCTCGAATCGGCCGGTGTCAACAAGCTCTGTGCTGGTACTAAATGGCTGAAAGTCCGGTGGACTGCTCTGGGCTTCTAATCTGGCCTCCAAGTCTCCTACAAACACTGTCAATGACCCAAGTCTCAAAGTGAAGCTGTCTCCACTCCTACTTACGGATGCGACTCTGCATATCCCGAAGTCGCGGTCTGTTGGCGGGATTAATGACCGGCTTCTTCCTCGCCGAGGGATAATCGCAGACTTCGCCAATCTTGACGCATCGGCCACAGATTGGCAAGACCCTGTTACATTTCAACTTGCGCACTCTACATCGTTGGCACGACCACGGTGACAGCGGGCCCAAGTCGGATTCGGAGCTTGAGGGCGCCTGTGGCGATTGGGAGTGAGAGTGAGAGTGAGATTGAGAGGGCGACCCCTCAGACACGGACATGGTTTAGTGGCGTCGGCGGGGTACGTCTTGGCGAACAGGAGATAACGAAGGCCTATAACAGGCGCTGAGCTATTGCTGCAGATCGAGATGGGACGGTCGAGACTATGTTTGTTTCGGGGGAAAGGATAAAGAGTTTGTTTGATCAGGATACTTTGCTCTTTGCTCTCTTGACTTGAGCTGCGGGGAGAATGTCAGCATGCCTTCCTGTTTTGGGTTACTCTGGATTCCTACGATGGTCGCGTCTCGTTCTTATCTTATCTCCCCACGGGCGTACACGACATGGCCCATACTATAAGCTTAAGCCAACCTCTAATAATTACATCTACACTTGCATCCATCACAAGAGATGTCTTCAATTATGACAGTCAATTAACTTGCCTCCTACGACACTTGTACTCGCTTTTAATCTTCCTGTCCACCACCTGGCCTCACCTCGTTATCGCCATTCATCAAGGTTCATCACCCAAGACACTCTGTTTCAATGCACGCACTGTCTCAGAACAGTTAAAGCCCAATAAACACTGCGTCACGAATAAGTAGGCGAGCAAAAGGTCTCGACTATAACCGTCCGTGCCCGCATCGGGACATCGCACATACTAGGACTTTAAGCATATCAAAAAGCTTCTAGACTACCGAAGATCGCCATCACTTTCCTTTACCAGTCACCAATCCCGGCGATTAACGCGCTCCGATTCGCTGGTTCACCAGCGCGTAGAGATGATCAGGAACCTTTGCACTGCCGGCCAAACTAACATCACAGCGATAATGCACCAGGTGACAGGGGTGCTGCCAAATGGAGCTGCCCCTTTGGGAAAGGCAAATGGGAGCTTCCGTGCTTGGGTTGTTGTATCACATATATCACCTACCTTTTTTGAAGCTATCGTCCGCATGGCATCATTCACAGAAGTTCTTCGAGATAGAGGGTCTGCTGATCCGACTATAGTATCAAGATATCTCGTCTTGGCTAACTATAAATTCGAGCTCACGACCGCTCTGTGAACTCATCACCCCGCACCTCAAATCATCCTTCTTCACTGACAAGATGCGGTCCTCTCTTCTCCTCGCTCTCCTCCCTCTGGCTGTTGCCACGGCTGTTCCTAGCTCCAAGAAGGTTGACTACAACGGCTTCAAGAGCCTGCGTGTCACTCTTCCCAAGGGCGCCAAGAATGCTGTAGCCGAGATCAACAAGCTCTCTGCTACCATCCTCAACCCCGGTGCCAAGGAGGAGCTCGACATTGTTGTTTCTCCCGACAACATCGATGCCGTCACCAAGATTGCTTCTGACACCACTGTCCTCGTCGAGGATGTCGGTGCTGCTCTTGCTGAGGAGGAGACCTCTGAGATCTACGCTGGTGAGTATTCCAAGTAACGCATGAAACGCCAAGGAGCTAACATATGTACAGTCCCCAGTGAATCTTGGTTCACCGCCTATCACAGCTACGCTGATCACCTCACGTTCCTCAAGGACCTCCAGTCTAGCTTCCCTAGCCAGTCTGAGATTGTGACTCTTGGCAACTCTTTCCAAGGTCGTGCTCTCACTGGTATTCACATCTGGGGTAGCGGTGGTAAGGGCTCCAAGCCCGCCATTGTCTTCCACGGAACTGTCCACGCTCGCGAGTGGATTGCTACCATGGTATGTTCATCTCAATGTTAATATGTTTGCAATTGTGACTAAATTTGTGTAGACTGCCGAGTACATGGCCTACCAGCTCTTGACCAAGTACAGCAGCGACTCTGCTGTCAAGGCTCTTGTCGACAAGTTCGACTTCTACATCACCCCCGTTGTCAACCCTGATGGTAAGACTCATCCATCCGCCGTTCCTCTGAGTCGTCTAACCCAGAATCACAGGTTTCGTCTACACCCAGACCACCAACCGTCTCTGGCGCAAGAACAGACAGACTGTCTCTGGAAACTCATGCGTTGGTCGTGACATCAACCGTAACTGGCCTTACAAGTGGGAGCTCACTGGCGGTGCCTCTACCAACCCTTGTGACGAGACCTACAAGGGACAAGCCGCTGGTGACAGCCCTGAGCTCAAGGCCATCAAGGGCCAGATTGACTCTCTTGCTGCTGGCAAGGGCATCACTTTCTACGTCGACTTCCACTCTTATGGACAGTACGTCCTCTGGCGTAAGTCCTCCTAAAAGACCCTTAGTTCTCTTGATCAATACTAAATTTTCCCCAGCCTACGGCTACGACTGCAGCTTCGTCGCCCCTGAGGAGGCCGCCCTCAAGACCGTCGGTACCCGCATCACCAACGCCATCCGCAGCAACTCTGGACAGACTTACACTGCTGGTAACTCTTGCCGCGCTCTATATGCCACCACTGGCGACAGTCTCGACTACGTCCAGGGTGTTGCTAAGGCCAAGTACTCTTACACCATCGAGCTCCGTGACCGCGGTACCTATGGCTTCAGCTTGCCCGCCAGCCAGATCCAGGCCACTGTCCGCGAGACTTGGGCTGGTATTGTTGCTGGCCTGACTGGTCTGTAAATGGCCGACTAGGCTGACGTAGCCTCGCATGATATCACGATGGACCCCATGATCGGCAAGGGCAGATTGCTACCTGAAAATGTTGACGAGGATTGGTTGGCTTTGTCTAAAGTACATATTACTCAAAATACATACATGATTCTCACAATACTGTCTCATAAACATCCGGGCTGCTTAAGAGTTGGTGAGCATAGATTTCGATTCCAACATCTCTGTGCTTAATTCTTTGTGGGGCTTCCATCGATGTTCACAGCCTGGCCTTCAATGTCTGCGAATTTCTCTCCGAGTGCTGCCTGTTGCTCTGCAATCTCGTCTGCAGGGATCCGGTCGGGTGTAGTGTTCACGAGCATGATCATGGGTAGAAGAGAAGCACCTAACAAGCCAAAGGTCACACAGCTGAATTACGTTAGTACTCTTGGAAATTATTGGCGGAAAATCAAGAACTTACAACCCAACGAGAGGATCGCTCTTCGTCTGAGTGTTCATGCCATAGGCAATAGCCTGACCAATCGCCTCGAGGCAACGAAACGCAGCTCCGTTGCGAACATTCTCTGAACAAGGAGTCAGTATTATATATCTTAGGGTATGCATATTCTCTATATCTCACCTTGTGCGTCTGTCGCGAACGATGACAGAAGCCAGTACATGTACGACTGAGACAGGGGTCCTGTAGTCTGCACAAAGAAGTACGGCAAGAAGGAAGTGGCGAAGAGGCTGTCATCCCAGTCGATAGCTCCCGGGTCATTGCGATCAAATCGAGCTTGCATGATGATGGACCAGATGTAGACTCCAACGTTGAGAATGACAACAGTATAAAGGCCGATCTGGGCGCGGCGACGTTGGGTCAATTTCTTAGCATCGAGAATGAAGCCAAGGCCAAAGCAGCCAACACTGAACTTATGTCAGTACTGCCAAATTCACTCGTGTGGAGTACTTACATGCAAAAGAACGGCGAGATGAGCGATGAAAGCGCACGGGCACGAACGGTAAAGTGGATGCCGAGATATGTTGACCAGGAGCCGCTGTACCCGTGTTAGTTGCCGATTGCCTCGTCACTTCCGGCAATCTCACCTGTAGAAGAAAGACCAAACCGCCCAGATTGATGACAAAATGATGAGGCGCGAGGTCATGGTCTTTGCGATGCGCTTTACCTCAAGCTTGGTGGAGAGGGTTTCGGTAGTAACAATCTTGGTACCATCCGATCGAATGACATGCTCAAAGGGAGTTATCATGAAAGCAAACGGCAGGCTACATGATCACCTTAGCGACGTGTCCAAGACAATTATATGCAGTTCTACTCACGCCAGGCACTCGATGATGAGAAAGGCGATGTAAGTGTCTGGAGTGACTCCACCACTAACACCTTTCTCATGGTTCTTCGACAGACTAAGGACGGGATGTCAGCAAGCTTCATGGCCAGATACTGATTATACTTACTTAATCGCACCGCCAACAAGTTGACCAAGGTTTCGCGACACAATCCATAGTGCCAGGTATTTACCACGGGCTCCCGAAGGGGCGAGAGTCATGATGGCACCAGCTTCAGCGACATACCAACAGCCCGTGCCGATACCACCGATGGCGCCGCTGAGGATGAGATACTATGTACGGTCAGCTATCAGGGGAGTCATCCACGGTGAAGTACTGACCCATTGGTTTCCGAACTTGCTGTTGCAGTAGTATGCGGAGCCTTGAATGGGGAAGGACATAGAGCCAATCACCAAAGCCCATTTGACTCCGATCTTGTTCACAATAGGACCTCCCATGAAGCAGGCTGGGCATTTGTTTTAGTTTCGTCCCGATAACATTTGGTGGGAACATACTGAAGGCAAGCGCAGCATATCGAAGGGCCGTGGAGATGTTGGAGACCTGAGGAGTTGCAAGACCACCGCCGCCGAGGCCTAAGAGAAGTTAGCAACAATACGTTCAACCCTCGATTGCAGCGACTGACCAGCAATGGCATCCGACATGGCAGGACCACAGAAAGCCTGGATACTCAGAAGAATCATCTGGGTCAAACTGTGATGCCATACGTATTTCCACCTTGGGATATCTCTTGTCGTGTTCATATCAGCAGCTCGCACCGAAGGCTGAGGTGATCGAGCCCTGTCAGAGGGAGAAACTGCAGTCTTGTTGTCAGCCATTGTAGATGACTTGAATCGAGGATGGATGGGGGAAAGTTCAGTCTTGACAGCGACGAGTGACTGACTTATATACGCCGATCTCAGGACTAACAGCCCCCCTCCTGCCGCTATCGCAGCTTCCCCACGGGGTAGGTCATTTTCCTCCTCTTGAGAATGTGACCGTGAAGGTCCAAGCGAAGACAATCAAGGTTTGTATCTTTGGCCAGTCGGTGCTTGGCCGAGACTTGTTTATCCGACTTCGACGCGGGGTTGATCCGCTTTTTATCATGTCTTTATCTCTTATCGGATAAGTCCCCAAGCCCCGAGATGCTGCGATAACAGGAGGGAAGGTCCAAGCGAGACTTCCGGCGATAACATCATGATGAACATAACACTACACGCGATATGGAAAGATAGCTCACGCTAAGTGTTGGCTGGTCTCATCTCGGTCAAACGAACCGGGTCGATGAGCCGGACCTCATCTTCCTAACTTGCCATGCACAGTTATTAGTATCTGTCTTAACGAAACTGAGCTTAATGCCTCTTCTAGGCACGATGGGCATGTAGGCAAGTGTTTCCGCTTGGACTTTCCATAGCATTATTGTTAACAAGAAAATACATTGACCAAGGCAATAACTCGTCTCTCAACGTGATTAAACCATCATCCAGCACAATATCCAGATTTATAATTGCGAAGTTGGTTTAAGTTAAGCTTACCCTAAAGGCTAGACCCAGTGGACCCAGCCCCTCGGCGCAAACAAAGCCGGCTCACTAAATCATCTCCCCAGGAACCAATTAGTGGCTTAACAGGCTAGCAAAGGTTGTGCACATAAGTATGATATTATTATGACATCTCGCTTGACCACCTCCAAATATCTGTACCACATGCATTGTGCTCTGAATTTGCTCGCCCTAACGGCAGAATGCAAAAATTCAAATCAGAGAGCCAAACGCAATTGGTAGAGTCCAATTGTCCAAAATGCAAAAATGTATCCCCGAAACCTGGATCGAACAAGTGACCTTTCGGTGTCAGATTAACAATTACAGCCGAACGCTCTTCCAGCTGAGCTATTCGGGGATGATCTCCGAGTCCGGAGGAATAGCTATTGGTGCGGAGAGAGTCGCAAATTTTGACTCAAGTACTCAATATCATACCGCCATCTCATTGAACCCTATTACAGAGCATCACATTGCTCAGACAGGGCTGATGCGATCAATCAACGCGTACAGAATCGTAGTCTCGACCCTGCATCCGTCTCCTTTTCTTGTCGCGCGCCTAAAGCCTGGTCGGAGACAATGCTCTATCTCACATGACTCGACGCCAGTCATATTGTGCTGTTCAATGATTTCATACGCCAAGCGACAGAGGGTTGTTGATTCGCCACCAGCGACTGGGGGTAGTTGATCGTCCTCATCGTAATGCTGAACTGTAGAAAACATATTAGACGCGAGTGTATCGGCTGGGGGTATCCCAAAAATTGGCGCGACGGCATTTCTATTCAGGTCCTGTTGTCTGGAACGCGGATCGATGGATTTAAGGTGGTGACAACAGCGCGTCGATTCATCGCAGCCACTATTGAACACTGCAAGCCCGACTGGAAGCTCGGCTGGCTCAGAGAAAAACAAGGGCCGGTTTGCAGTAAGAAGACATTCGAGCTCATGAATACGCGCATGCGCTGCTCGCAACTCTTCCTGCGTCGCCTTCAACTGAGCCTCAAGAGATTCAGTTCGGGCTTTGACACGCGCACGATGACGACGTTGATTGTCGCGCACCCGAGTGGGGTTCGGATTCAGCGTCCATTTTGTCACGTTCGGGGTTTTGTCTGTGGATTTCATGATACAAACCGGCGAGTGTGCTTCAGAGAATGATTTCGAATAATTGTAGAGGTGGCGGGTTATGGTAGTGACATATCATTTTATTGCCCCAAGTGGTTACGAACTGTGACATATCGAAGAATTTCCTCTTCTGGCACGATTGTTACCGTCGCTGATATCTTTGATTGGTCCAGTCTTGCTGAATCATCAGGCTTCCTGTAAACTCCAACATCTCGGCATGAAACTGAGAGCGTGTTGACCTACCTTATAAAGGGCAGGCTTACCTCTCATACCGAAATGTTTCCTTCCAGTATCACTTTCTCAATACCTCTTACCATAACGGAATACAAGACCTACTGCCATGAATAATCAAGATATTTATACACGAGTTGGCGAGCGATACGGAAGTGCAGCAGAAGGGTCCAATGCAACATACAGCACCAATGTCGCGAAAGCCTTTGGCTATTCGAACGAAGACCTCGACTCCATCCCCAAAGATGCTAACTTGGGACTGAGCTGCGGCACGCCGTTGGCGATTGCTTCACTGAAGGAAGTAGGTCCCGTATCCACCATGTTGCAAAAGACAGAACTGACGTTCTTAGGGCGAGACTGTTATCGACCTGGGAAGCGGTGCTGGTCTGGATGTCTTCCTGTCCTCCAGCAAAGTCGGCCCAACTGGTAAGGCTATCGGTGTTGACATGAACAAGGTCAGTAAGCATTGTACATGATTAATCAACCATGATTTCTCACTCAGAGTAGAACATGCTCGCCAAAGCCAGGAAGCTCAAGGCAGATCGATCGATGGAAAACGTCGAATTCATTGAGTCTCGTATCACCGACATAGCCTTGGAAGACTGCGTCGCCGACTGCATCATCTCCAACTGCGTCGTCAATCTGGTACCTCATGATGAGAAACAAAAGGCCTTCAACGAGATGCACCGTCTGCTCAAACCCGGAGGGCGAGTCGCCATATCCGATATCTTGGCAAAGAAGCCCCTTCCAGAAAATATCAGAAACAGCATGGCACTTTACGTCGGATGCATCGCTGGAGCAAGTCAAGTCGAGGAGTATGAAGAGTACCTGAAACGTGCAGGTTTCAATGGTGGGCAGTCCTATACTTATAAGGAGTATCAGCTGACCGGATGGACCTGTAGATGTTCTCATAACTGATGCGAATAGTGACCTGAATGTATACCTTGATGCGTCATCTGATGCCACAGCAGGCGGATGTTGCTCAGCCCCGGAGAACATGGCGGTTGATCTCAAGGGACAAGATCTCAACGAATGGGCTGGTATGTAAAATTTGACCAATTGAAGATGATGCAACGCTGACATTGGAGTTGAAGGATCATTCAAGATATATGTCATGAAATAAAGGTCTTGGCTAGGAGACAGAGCCTTGAGACGGTGGAAGACCACCATAAAATTATAAAGTCTATAAAATGTCTAGCTGGTTGAAATATTACTATTGAAAGTCATTTTGATCATTGAGTTGCTGGCGGGATCCATCCCATCTCTTCTGAAAGTCTCAAAACCCAAGATTTATGCTCTTCATCAAGGTGCATGTGAATCTTTCTCATCATACAATCCGCCCACCCTTTCAACCACCACTGTGTCTCTGCTCTCCTAACCATAAGACAGAAGTGGGCTAGCACCGCCCAAGCCTCCTGATCGCGTGCTTTGACAAGAGGTAAAAATCCATCAATACCTGCGTATAGCCAAGAGAACAAATCAGTACTCTCCCAGCCCGCAGTGCAACATGCTGCAGATCGCAAGCTGTCAATCCTCTCGATCAAAACATTCAACTTCTCGCTCTGCGGGACACAATTTCTTATCCGCTCTTCTAGTTGGCATAGTACCTCATCCCTTTGGTCGTAGGAGGGGTGAAAGACATTGTGTAACGCCCATCTTTGACGGCTGAATGAGAACAATGCTGTCAAACAGCTTTCAGAACACTCTTGTTCGAAGGTCGCTGAGAGCTTAGCTGTCCCTTGTATGAGATAGATCCAATCTTCAAAATCACCTTCGCCTGCTGGTATCCCATCTTGCTGCGACCGTTTTGGCGTAGCCATTGCTGTTCAATGTTAGCATATAAAGCTGGGATGAAAGAGGGTGGAGGTATTACCGATGACAATAGTCAGAGAAGAAAATATGAACAGGCCGTCAGCATTCTCGGGATTTAACTCTTTCAGGAGTCCCATTGCTTGCTGAGAAGATTCCTGGTGGAGTGTGAGGGCCGTTGCAAGATATTCGTGCCGCTGATCCGGTCTGTGATAAGCAAGGTGCAATGCTGCCAGCGCAAGTATCTCGCCCATCAAATAGCTGTTGTGTATAGCCAAACGGGGAACTGTGATCCTCCAAAAGTCTTGCAGTGCCGGAAATATTGACAAAGTTGAGTATGTTGATGTCGTGTATGTGTGAAATAATTCAAGATCCCTGAGGTTGATACCACCAGTGCTGCTTATCCCTGGCTTGAGAGAGCCTGACCTCCTGACATATGCCTTCTTTGGTGGTGGCGGTAAATACTTGCATTCTTCTTTCAATCTACTGCAATTGAAGCACGCAGGTCGCTGCTCATCGCACTACTGCCGTGTCAGAATATGGTGATGTCGGTTGCCAAGTCAAATACTGACTTTGACCTTTCTTTTCTTGCATTGCTGACAGCCTTTGCGTGACTTTGTATGCGATACCCTCGTTGGTCTCCTTGACATCTGTTTGGACGTGTCAATTGGAGAAGCCCCATCAGTATGCACAGAGGATGCAGGGCTGTTGAGAAATCTGGTCTCGGTATTTTCCATCGTTGAACGAAAAGCAGCGTCTTTCTTCGGCGCTAACTTCCTGAGGTCTCGTTGAATGACGGCGGGTGGCTATATAATGGAGTGGCCTTCAAGGGGCTGTTATCAAGATCGAACTAGGGGACCCGAAAAATCATCTCGTTCCCCCATATTTCGATCATGCTTAAGGGGAGGAAAGAAAACTCAGGACCTTGACCCTAAACGACAAAATTATTTAGGTAAACCTAGCCTAAATTTAGGGGACTTTTTACCAAGTTTATTTTAGCACCTTCTGTGTAAGTCTTGAGTTTTCTTGCTCCCCGATGCAGGCTGAGTGGCAGCAAAAGTTCTCAAGTGGCTCGCAAGACATTTAGGGGGCCGGCTATCGTTATGGGAACGAAGTTAAACGAGGTTAAACGAGCATAACACAGACCAGACCGTGTCAAAACATAACATCGAAGTTCCGCCGACCGCACTAATGATTCAGGACCAACCGACCGTTTGACCATGCGTTGATTGGGGAATTCTTCGTTTACTCGTTTAGGGCACTCTCAAGTCTAATAATAAAGAAACCCGGCAAGGCAGATTCGCTCATCGTCTAGCGGGTGATCAGTGAATGGATACCCTTAATTTGTCCTCCGGCTTGGCCGCATGGCAGTGCTTTTCTGTCCCTTAAATTCTCTGACAGTTTTAGTGTCAAGCTCAGTATAAAGACATTCATTTTCCTAGACGTAACTTCAGTCCAGACTATCATTCATTAGCTTCACTTTACTAGTTCCTTTTCATTCTCATCACACTTTCTTTCCTTTGACGTCGTTCTTTTACATCTTTCAACAACTCCAGTCATTACTTTCCTACTTTTGTAATTGAAAATCCAGTGTTCGAAAATGAACATGTTCACACGTTCTGACGATGGGGCGGAGGAGTTCAAACTCTACCACTACGACCCAACTGTGGTTGGTGCTGTTATTTTCACCATCCTCTTTTTAGCCACGACTCTCCTTCATTCATGGCAACTTGTTCGAGGACGATCTTGGTTTGTCATTCCGTTGACTCTTGGTGGTTTTTGTAAGTTTATCTGCCTGCTCAATGGCGCTGCTGAGTCTAACATGTTACTCCTTCTTCCAGTTCAAGTTGTTGGATACGCTGCGCGAGCAAAGTCTGGTAACGAAAGTCCCAATTGGACCCTCGGCCCTTATATCATGCAAAGCATTCTCCTTCTCGTGGCCCCTGCGCTTTTTGCTGCAACGATCTACATGGAGCTTGGTAGAATTGTTCTGATGATAGACGGCGAAGGCCGCGTTTTGATCTCCAAGAAGTGGATGACCAAGATCTTTGTGACTGGAGATGTCTTATCTTTCATCCTGCAGGCAGGAGGTAGGTCATTCGTGTTGGTTCAGCCGTCTGAGATGCTAATTTATTGATGAAGGTGGTGGTTATCAGGCGTCCGGTACCATCGAGGCTCTCAGAGCCGGAGCAAAAGTGATTATCGGTGGTCTCTTCGTCCAACTCCTATTCTTTGGCGTCTTCATTGTAATAGCCATCGCCTTCCATCGTGCGATCAGCGCCAACCCGACTGCCCGCTCCTCAAGCGGGCTCCCTTGGCAGAAACACATGCTTGCTCTGTACATCGGAAGTTTACTTATCATGGTACGATCGATCTTCAGGGCTGTCGAGTATCTGCAGGGCTTCGACGGTTACTTGCTCCGACACGAGGCCTACCTTTATATTTTTGATGCATGTCTTATGTTCTTTGTCATGGTTCTGTTCAACTGGTTTCATCCATCTGAAATCACTGAGATCTTGAACGGCAGGGGCGCTGGTAAAAGCTACAGTATGCATGCGTTCACCGAGGTTTAGCATGGTGAGAATTTGGAACAGGAGCAGGACAAATATGTCGATGGGGAACCCTATTGAGAGGAAGCAAAGTGTACTGGAGTATATCATGAAGGACAACGAGATAACCTTGGACAGAAGAATTAGACCAGAATATTTATGGCTTAGTCTTACATCATTAAATCATTCCTTGGTTCAAGTTGGCATTAACGGCTCAACCCTGCATATCTCCTGTTCTTAGACCAACTACTACAAGTGGCCATGATATCCAATGTTCCCAATAAGAGCCAAGCAAGTCATTCACTACCTCCACTATGTCGTGTCCCCAACCCTCCATAAACCAAGAATCATTGAGGGAGTGCAGCAAGGCACCGTAAAAGGCATATAATATGAGTGCAGGCGGTTGCCTCTGATGCAACAGAGAAAAGTACCGCTCTGATGCGAAAGGCACGAATAAGAAAGCTCCCTGCCAGGCCCTATTGAAGACTGAACTCCCAGGGGTCTCAGCCTCCATGGTTGAGAACTGTGCCATGAACATCCTGATCCTCCTAAGCACGTATAGAATATCTTCATAAGTCGATGCATCTGGATTATGCTCCCAAATTTCCCTCAAGCAACAGAAGCGCTTATCGTCAATATCCTCTACCAAGTCGGGATCGATATCGTCCCAATTTCCAATATTCAGGGCCTCTCTCAACTGACCCGCCGATAAGACGTCGAAGTAAGGTCCCAGTACTGTCTGGACACCTCGAAGCATGGGGATCCATCCCGCGCCCAAGATGCGATCCTTACGACCGCCCCAGCTAGACTCGTCCCAGAAGCCCTCTCCCAATCGGCCTGAGGCCGCAAATACGTACAGAAGGTTGAGCGATGACCAGACGAACAAACCATCAGCAATCTCCTCATTGGACTGCGAAATGGCTTCGTTAAAGCCCTGTAGACCTTGACTGTGGTAACGCGCTGCTTCTGCCGTATATTCCAGTCTTTGCTGGGGCTCAAGGTATGCGATGTGGAGGGCAGTCAGGCCTAGGAGAGCTTGCATCACGAAAGGATGCTGAAATGCGATCTTGGGGTATACGACCTGGCAGATGGCCGATAAAGCCGAGTTCTTGTAGACATCAAGACTAGTAGAGACTGTCCAATGGTGAAGCAAAGCCATGTCCTCCATTCCATAGGTGACGGTTGGTCTGTTGTGTTGCTGTACCCCAAGAACTGACTGATATGCATTTGAGACCAAACCTGGAACGGGTGCAATCGTCTGGGTATCAATATGCTTCGGCGGCTGCGACGAAGTTGACTCGGGAGATGTTTCGTCGCCATGTTGTGTAGACGGCGATGGGAATACTACTCCTTGAAATGAAGGGTATTCGCATTCAACTCCGCGACGACGACAAGCACGGCATTCTGGTCGCTCCTCGGTGCACTGCAACATCAATCAGTTCCAGAATTAAGATAAGCAATAAGCACCGCCACATTCAAGCCACGCACGCACGCACGCACCTTGACGCGCCGTCTTCTGCAATCGAGACAGCCTGTCTTTGCTTTCTTGTGCGGCCTTCTGGGTTTCGATCCACTTCTCACTGTAACGACGTCATGCACCTCGGCGTCCATGATGGCCAATAATAGGACAGCGAGGCAAGGCTGGGAGCTGAACGAGATTGCTGAGTTCAAATTTAATATTTCCGATATCGTTTGTGTAGGTAAACGAAGGGGAGAAAGAGAAATCTGTTGGCGAAGGATGGAACGAAGGTACTGTACGATTACTGTACAGAGCCGAAAATGAAGATGAACGAGATGAACGAGGTCTTTAACGAGATCTTAACGAGGTCTTAACGAGGTGTAAACGAGAACGAGGACCTGAACGAGGTGCCTGGGTCATGAAATCTCTGCTAATTGGGGATGAAGGCGAGACTGCTCCACTGACTTGGCCAAGAATAGTTACCGCCGGGAACCACCGAACGCATTAAATCTGCTTCTCCTCAGCCATGACATCCCAGAGGTCGAAGCGCAAAGAATGAATCGCATAAATTAAGTTTTAGAGGATCTGACTCTTTTGAAGCGAATCGTGTTAAAACTCAATCGTGATATTTCGAAAAGGATCTCCCTCCCAGTCTCGGGAGCAAGACTATGATGCAACGCTGGTAAACACCTCTGGGCACGGATATGATAGATAACAAAGAAATAAATAACATTTATTTCCTCTTATCCTTGTACCTTTGGAGATATATGTCAAAATACGCTGAATTGAGGCTCAGCCCTGCCAAAAGTGGCCCGGGATGAATTCGCTCTCGTTTATTCTCCGACCTCGTTAAGCTTCGTTCCCGTTACACGCCTCCCTACGCATGCATTCCCAAGCCCACTGCGGCTCAGCATAGCCTAGTGTCCCCAGCTTTTGATATGTATATAGTTTTAGAGAGCGCCGTTCCTGCCATGAATCTCCATCCATTGGGTCTTTAATCTCTAAACCGTTCACTTTCCTTTCTCTTCACCATGGCCGATACCGAAACCGCAGGCTTTGACTTCAAGCTTTATCGCTACGATCCTTCTCTTCCAGCAGCAGTTGTCAGCACTGTTGTCTTTGCAATCCTTTCGGTGCTACATACTTGGCGATTAATTCGAGTTCGCGCTTATTACTTTACACCTTTCGTCGTTGGCGGCTTCTGTAGGTGTACCACTTTATCAGAACATCCTGTTGATATACTAACCTTTTCTTCAGTCGAGACTGTCGGATACGCTGGAAGAATATGGAGTCACTTTGACAAACTCTCCGTTGGTGGCTTCGTGCTACAAGCCATTCCTATCCTCGTCGCACCCGCCCTCTTCGCCGCCTCGATCTACATGATTCTCGGTCGCCTGATTCGAACCGTCGGAGCTGCCCATCTATCTCTTGTACCCGTAAAGTGGGTGACACGCATTTTTGTCACCGGCGACGTTATCGCATTCAGTCTACAGGCCGGCGGCGGAGGTATTCAGTCGGCTGGTACCTTGGACCTTTACAACCTGGGCGAGAAGATCATCATCGCCGGTCTGTTCGTCCAAATCGTCGTCTTTGGCTTTTTCGTCGTCACCTCAATTCTCTTCCATACCCGACTACTCAAATCTCCGACACCCGAGTCACTGCGAGGCGATGTACCCTGGGCTAGATACCTCTACGTCCTTTATGCCACGAGTTTCCTTATTCTTGTCCGAAGCATCTTCAGGGTGGTGGAGTACCTTCAAGGAAACAAAGGATACCTGATCTCTCATGAAGTCTTCTTATATGTCTTTGATGCCATTCTGATGGCCCTGGTAATGCTTATTTTTATGATTTGGTATGTAAAACACTTGCAGAAGGAGCGCAAGCCGGCAGATATCGAGGACAGGGAGTTGTCCTCTTATGAGAGCCCCGAGGAGTACCGACACAGGAAGTAAGGATAAAGGCATGCGACGGATAGACTGGTCTCGTTTTTTAGCGTCTGAATTATGTTATCTCATCACATAGAGCGAATATCATTAATTGGCACATTCGGAACATTGGTGCGCTTTATCCGTGACCGAATGGCGAACAAGAGGCTATGGGTGCATTGTTAGAGCTGGCATACCTAACACCTGGTAATGCTGTGGTCGATGAGCAACATGCCTGGCTGGAAGTTCTTATCTGGTGATATATCACAATCAGTTTTGTTCATCAGTGTTACATGTGAAAGTTTAATTGACGCAAACCCAGTTGCGGAATATGACGATCTCGCTGCAACCCCTCTTTGAACCCTGGGGTTTCCATTGAGCTTACGGAGTAACCGCGGACCATCGGCTATCGGAGACAACCCAAATCATGATACCTCATTTTCGACCAAGTGTTAAGTCGTCAATTTGCAAACTCATTTCGCCGAAACAGTTCAACGCCCACGTGCTCGCCGAAAGTATACAGACGATAAAAACATGACGGGCATTTCCTGCGTGTAATGATTCCCGAAAATACGATGGCCACACAAACATTGGCGTTCTCGGCGCGTGATTAATCTCTCGCCTGTCATTGGATATCCTCATGTCTTGGTACGATCTCAATGCAGCTAGAGGCACGAATTAGCAGGTTTTCGGAAGGTTACCTCTAAATCAAACGCTGACCATGCTCTATTCGTCCAGGATCATCGGGTCTCTGAGATAAAGCCCACGCGACTTTCTTTTCTCACGATCGTCTTGCGCTTATTTATTCTTCTTCTTGATTATAACGTCATCCAGAGAATATCGCAACAATGTCTTCTGCGAAAAAGAGCCAGGATGTGGAGGAGCAGAATGGACCCAACTATGGCACCGTCGATGTCAAGGTTGGCACTCAACAGGACCTTCTTGACCTACAAGATCTGGACCCTGCTTTCAATCAGAAAATGCGACTCGTCAACGATGTGAGAAGAATTGCCAAACCCCACGGGCAATGGGAAGCTGACTCGGACCAGGCTATTGACGAAATTGGGTGGACGCCGTATCACCTCAAGTTATTCTTCTTAAACGGCTTTGGGTAAGATGTTTTCGAGAAGCACGACTTGCAGTCTTGCCTCCGCTACCATTCAGATTCAAACACCCGCTGACTGCTGCTGAAAGTTATGCTGTTGATTCAATGATTCTTCTTTTCCAGTCCATCATTGCGACACAGTCCTTCCGTGAATTCGGAGAAAAGGGCTATGCCAACGCCATGACCATCGCAGCATATGTCGGCATGCTGACTGGTGCTCTCTTCTGGGGTTTCGGCGCCGACATTATAGGGAGAAAATACGCCTTCAATATCACCCTATTCCTCTGTGCAGTCAGCTGCATCATCGCTGGCGGAATGCCCAACTGGCCATCCCTTGGGTTTTTCGTTGCGCTCCTTAGTTTTGGCGCCGGCGGTAACCTTGTTATGGATACAGCTGTTTTTCTGGAGTATCTCCCAAGCAACAAGCAATGGCTTCTTACCCTCATGGCATGTTGGTGGGGTTTTGGCCAGGCCATCGCTGGTTTTATTGCCTGGGGATTCATGGTTCCTGAGCGTTGGAACTGCGTTGATGTTGAGACTTGTACACGAGGCAACAATATGGGCTGGCGATACGTCATGTTCACAGGCGGCGCTCTTGTCTTCTTCCTATCTCTTCTTCGAGTCACCGTCATAAGACTCCGCGAAACTCCCAAGTACCTCCTCGGTGTCGGAAAAGAGGAAGAACTGATTGAGACATTCCAATACCTGGCAACCAAGTACAACCGCACTTGCTCTCTCACTTTGCAGGATCTCGCCGCTTGCGGAACTATCACTTCAGCTCACAGCAAGAACCGATTCTCGATAAGCGAGACGATGATTCATATTCGAGGTCTGTTCGGCACCAAGAAGATGACCATCTCAACCGCCAGCATCTTTCTGTCCTGGACACTGATTGGTCTTGCGTACCCTCTGTTCTACGTCTTCCTTCCGTGAGAACCATGCCCCCAATGTCTTAACACAGGCGTTAACATCGTGAAGGTCTTATCTTGCCAGCAGAGGCGCAGTCTTCAATCGCTCAAAGTTCGAAATCTGGCGCAACTATGCCCTGACAAACATCAGCGGTATCCCAGGTCCCGTTGTCGCTGGCTTCATGTGCAACACCAAGCTTGGCCGCAAGTACACCATGGTCATCGGCGCTTTGATAAGTATGGCTTTCTTCTTCGCCTACACTTCTGTGAAGACTTCTGTGCAGGACATCACCTTCACTTGCCTGATCGCCTTCTGCATCAACATCTACTACGGCACTCTTTATGCCTACACTCCTGAGGTCTTGCCAAGTGCTCATCGTGCTACTGGAAGTGCTATTGCTGTCGCGTGCAACCGAGTGATGGGAATCGTATCAGCTGTTGTTGCGAGTGAAGCTAACACCGATACACCGGCCCCTCTGTATGTCTGTGCAGCGTTGTTTCTTGCGATGGCAGCCGTCTCAGCTTCCTTCCCTTTTGAACCATATGGACACCGAAGCTCATAGAGTATTGCGTCCCTCATGTCGCAAGCTCCCAGCGCCGCTACGATGAGAAACGCAACGACCTGCTTCAAGCTTCATCAAGACACAACAGGGACTAAATGCTATGCAGGTAAGTCACTCCTCAGGCGAGGAGGCTCATCGCGACTGACACCGACAAAAAGCACTCTTGAAATGCAGACCAGTGAATGCTGTAGCCTCATAGTCGGGGTCATTAAGTCATTTATTCGGGATCAGCAGAAAGTATCTAGTGTTTAGTAATAAAAATGGTATGATCACCAGCCTTGTAGTCGTAGCTACTTTCAAGGTAGTCAACAGCCATTAACAAATGGAAAAGTCGGGTTCAAAAGGTGACAGTAAATTATTTTGAGTTACTTCCTCATGGAAATAAAGCAGGATTGCTGGTAACCCATTGCTAAATGAGATAAAGAGCACCAGGGTGTCGAATCACCATTCTAGGCGTGTCGTGGTTAGTATCACAAATGAATAATAACGTGCTAGCATCTCACCTTAAAATTGGACTTTCAACGGAAAACATTAACACTTACTCCGGCGAGAAGGTGGTCCATTCATCCAACATATGTGAATCACGGCTGTTTTCACGAATCCGATCCACCTGCGGATTTCTTGAACCCTCAAAGCGTGCACTCTTCCATCTCTCCTCTCCATGGCACAAGCTTTAAAGCATTGGCGTCACATCCTTCTCTCCTTGATTATATCTTATCCCATTGACCGTCCTCTTCCAACTTTTGCAACTCACTTTCAACCCCGGCAGATGGTGTGTCCCCCAACCAAATACACTCATTCATCGTTTCTCAACTAACAAAACTTCAGTCCTGGTATCAATCATCAAAGGCAGAAACTCCACTCCATACATCAAAGTCTACACTTCAGAACAACAAGGTGAACCCCCTCGGAAAGCACATCATCTCATCAGTCATGTGGGAAAAGTCGATCTCCCGATCGAAGCGCAATTCCCCAAAGCGCAGCCTTGCGTCCAGCTCGTCGACAAGCGACGCGAAACGTCGCAAGAGCGAGCACGTCAAGAAATTCACCGAAATGGCGCTCGATGACGTCGAACAGATCTTTCAGAAGTCCCGAGACGCTCTCAACAGGGCAGAGGAACTGTACCAGGATGCTGAAAAAGCCCGCACCGAAAGGCTAGAGACCTACATGGATGCCACAAAGGCCATGACAGGTGCGCACCAGACACTGTCGAGCGCCATGATCAGAAAAGCAAACGCGACAAAGGATGTTACCAGACTCGAAATGATCAAAGATGCTCGCGAGGCTATTCAGAAACGTGATGACCTGCAGAGTCAGGTCGACAAGCTCAAGAAGGAGCTCTTTGCGGTTGAAACTAAGCTCTTGATGTGGGACAACATCGCCAACATGGCGGTAGAGAATCTCAAGGAGGATGATTTGGAGCAACTGTTCCAGTTTCAGGGGTAAATATTGCGAGCAAAACGAGGTATATGGTACTTTGCGATGGGTTCTCAAAGCTGCCTTTCTATTTTCCTTAACCCACTGCAGCTACAACACGACTCAAAATGGCCGCATGGCCTTTAATTCTACTTATTCCATGCTTTGTGACCTGGTCATATTCTACGAATACCATGTTCTTTATGTTCCCTGCGCTCTAGTCACTTATCGGTTAGCTCAGATGACATCAAACACAAATTAAGGAGAATAGACTCCTCTCTCCTCGCCTCTAGTCTCAACGTCAAGTAGGTCGTCTACGAGGGCACCCCTTGTGCAACGAATCATGGGCTTGACAATTGTCACGATCCGATCCCACGGTGGATGCTTAGCATGATTGATCGCAATCGATTCTCTCTGTGACCGAGTAGACATAATTAGAAATGCACAATCAGCAGTGATATAGCTTTCATCAATAGCTGTCCACCGCAAGCTTTATTACTGCACTGTTGGTTGCCCCGCTGTCCACACTGTTACTTTACGCATTCGCGATCATCTGATATCGCAGTAATTCACCGAGCGTAGGGTATCTACTAGGCATGGGTCACTGGGCTGTGCAGTGTGGACTCTTCGGCTAGGCAGGGGTATGTTGCATCAATAGAGATGTCGGCCGAAACTTGTTGGAAAACTGCCTATCCATGTGGACGGCCTTTTGGTCGGATGTAAGTAGCATTCAAGATAAAAAACAATGTAACTGGCTTCTGGTCCGCCTCATATCAGTTTCAACTCGGGTTTTCAAGGTTGTTTTGTTATTTCACGGTGGCGCAGTGATCCTTCGGATTCAGCCTTGAGGCTTAGCACTCCACTTAGCGGATAGAACGGAACAAATTCACCAAAGCAAAGTATTCATAAACAAGCCCTACACAACTCATTCCCTGCAGTGACAGATGTCGCTATACGTTATCATTCAGCAGAGCATTTGGATCAATTCCGCAAACCAGAAATAGTCTAGAGCCATGTCCCTCTTTACCGTATTCGTCGAACTCTGTATTTTCACCATGGGCATCACCAGCCTCGTTGGTGGAGTACTCGCCCTTTGTAACCCACAAAACCAATACCAACTCAAAGGCATTCCAGACAAGAGATCCTCAGACGATCCTGCCAGCTTCGCGCCGATATATATGCTAGCAGCGAGAGATATATCATTCGGCAGTTTTATCCTAGCACATCAACTCCACGACAACCATATTGCCATCGCTACCATCCTGGCTGTCATGGGCCTCATGAAATTCGGCGATCTTCTTACTGTTCTCGCAGTTGGCGACGGAAAAAGGTCATTCCCGGGTATCCTGCACTTCTTTATGGGTATTGGCTATCTAGGCTGGGTGCCATACCTGTACAGAAACTAGTTCTGTATTGAGAGCGAATATGTATGTACTGAATTATCTTGTCATCGGTGTCGGGTTACACTCATTTAACTTTACGGAAGGTTAAACAATTAGTCTACGTTTCGATTCGGCATTCCAACATCAAAAACATCATAAAGGGGAAGGTTTGAGATAAGCTGCTGTTGTTAGATGAAGCGGTTGGCCATCTGAACTCTGCGCCGGCTAGGCGGTTCATGAGCGCCACTTTGATGCGACATTGGTGGATAAAAGCCGACGCAGCACACCGAATCCGGGGTTGAAAGTGAACCATAAGCTCGGAACCAGGCGGGATGATGGGTTGGGTTAGGGGCGCAAATAGACTTTGGCGGGTGATGCTTTTAGGTGGAATTCCCTGATCGTAATTAAACCTTGTTCGATTACCAACATACGTCAACAACAAGTGCCGAGGCCGATACAGTCAAGATCATTTGGGTAAACAAAACAGCAAAATATGCGGAGAAGATTCACAAGGATTGAAGAGAGAATATATCACTACTGAAATCACTAAGTAAACAGTTTCTTCTCACATGATTGATTACCTGCATGCAAGCCAACGTGCTTTGACTGTCATGTCCTCTGAGACCTTAGTGCCAAACTAGCAACAAAAATCGAGCTCCGACAAGCTTAGCCAGTCCAACTGCCGATGACATGGGTCCCGAAACTTGCGGGCAAAATTAACACCAAATCGAGCATCTTAAGATGAGGAATCTTTGCACGGAACCTTCGGCACCCTAAGCAAGAAAGCTTATTCAGATACGCCATGGCTTATGCTGTGCGACACTGTTATTCTCACCGGTCAATAAAAGCCCGAGCTGCCCTACCATCATCATCATCTCACTCCTCACTCACTCACGCGCCGCTCTCTTTCTCCCCAGTCCCTCTTTTTCACAATGAAGTTCTACACCTCTGCACTCGCTTTGGCCTCATGTGCCACCGCCATTGTCGTCCCTGCTGGCTCTGCGCCCAAGTATGACGTTGATGTAGCCATTATCGGTGGTGGATCCGCTGGTATCCATGCTGCCATCAACCTCAAGGATGATGGTTTGAGGGTTGCTGTTATTGAGAAGGAAAACCAGATTGGTGGTCATGCTCAGACATATGTCAACCCTGTGACGAAGCGACCTACCAACATTGGCGTTACGCTCTTTGAGAACACCAAGACTGTGCAGAAGTACATCGGTCGTCTTGGTGTTGCTCTTGCCAAGAACAACCCCTTCTCTGCTACCACCAGCACAAACAAGCAATATGATTTCACTCTGGGCATTCCTATTCCTGCTCAGTCTCAGGCTCAGGCTGCTGCTACCAAGGAGGCCATGGCCGCTGCTATGCAAGCTTATGCCCAGAACGTCCTCCCCAAGTATCCCTGGATCGATCAAGGTTATTTGATGCCCAACCCTGTTCCTCAGGAGCTTCTTCTACCTTTCGGAGAGTTCGCTGCCAAGTACAACTTCAGCGCTATCCTGCCTCTCATCAGCCAGCTGAACTGGTACCCCGGCAACATCACCGCCATCCCCACCATCTACGGTATCAAGAAGTTCGGTCCTGGTCTCCTCCAGAGTGTTTCCAGCGAGTTCCTCGTTGCTGCCTCAGGCGACACCCGAAGCATCTACGAAGCTGCTGCCAAGGTGCTTGGTAACAGCATCTACCTCAACTCCGAGGTCGTCAGTGTTCGACGAAACGTTGCCGGTAAGGGTGTTGTTGTCGCCTTCAAGCAGAACGGCAAGACCATCACCCTCCGGGCCCGCAAGCTCGTCGTTGCCATGCCTCAGACACGCGCCAACACCAAGATGTTCGATCTTTGCGAGAAGGAGAGGAAGCTCATCACCAAGTTTGCTGCTTTCGGCTACGTCGCTGGTGTTGCTCATATTCCCGGCCTTGAGAACGGTCTTCAGAACGTCGGTGCTCTCACCCCCGCCAACGTGCCCATCGTCCCTGGTAACAACGGCTACTTCCAAACTGGTTCACCCGACGACTTCCTCATCGGCACTGGTTTCCCCAACACCGACTACACCCTCGAGGACGCCAAGGCTCTCATGCGCAAGGAGCTCACCACTCTGGCTCGTGTTGGCGGTGCCCCCGCTGATGCTGCCGAGAAGTGTACGTTCCCTATGCTTGAGGACCATGCTCCTTACTATCTCCACGTCACTGGCCATGATATTGCCCAAGGCTTTTACCGTGACCTCATTGCGCTTGAGGGATACCGCAACACTTACTGGACCGGTGCTGTGTTTGCTGGACACAACAGCGGTTTGATCTGGAACTGGAACGACGGTACAATTCTGCCCGCCATCAAGAAGGATCTTGAGCTTGAGACTTCACTGTAAGGTGGATCATATGAGATTATGTATTACTTTCGCTGAATCCTTTCTTTTTTAAATTTTGATAGAAATACAATGATTTAATGCAAGGCGCTGCAAGTGATGCTACAATCGATATCTTACTATGCAACAAAGTGATAATGTCAGTAAGACTCTTGTGATAGCCAGACCACTGAATGCCAAGCTACTAACGAGTAGATGCGTTATATATTACATTCATAGCCCGCCTTACTTGGATTGCATGCTACCATGACTTTTTACAAGGTTTGCCGCACCGGTCGGGGACTATGGTCCTCTGACCTACCCCGAACGCAAAAAGAAATTGCACGACACCACAAAAAGATCGTGGATAGGCTATTACAGCTTTTGAATGCGTAATCAGGGAATCGAACCCTGGGCTCCCCGACGCTGCTCGAATGGCAACGGAGAATTTTACCACTAAACCAATTACGCTGTGCGATTGTTGAAGTTCGGAGATATCTTTGATACTCAAGAATCTCTTGGTGGAGCTGAGACGGGGTTGAGACCTAGAGCCCGGGTCCCTTTCCCTTCTTCGTCCTAGTGTCAATTGACTACCGAACCAATTCGCAGCGGCTGTTCGCCAACAGTGGGCTATCAATTTACCTGTTGTGGTTTAGTTCTTGACAGCGGCACGTCATACTGAGTGTCACTAAAAGTTACTGAAGTAGACACGCTCTGTATATCAGTGGCTGCGGATGCCCCTCCGCTCCGTCAACAACTTCCCCTCTCAACTCTCAAAGAAGAAAATGGACGATTATACTATCCTGTCAGTTGCATTGAGCGCCTTCGCTGTCTTGGCAGGTCTTTATCTGCTTGTTTCCAGTACCAAGACGCGAGAAGCTGGATTGGAAGTCACCCAAGTAAGTAAGCTCACTCGAACAAAAAGTTCCGGCTAACAAATTCCCGAAGTTGTATGTTTATCCCGTCAAAGGCATCCGAGGAACTTCTTTGACAAAAGCGTGTCTCGGTCCATATGGCTTCGAGGGAGACAGGACCTTTTCTCTGCAAAAGGTCAACCGAGATGAAAACGGCAATGTTTCGCATGAGACGATGCTGATCGGATATCATTTGAAACTCGCTCTCTTTTCAGCTTCGGTCGACTATGACAAAGGCCAGGTCACAGTGAGGTGGACTGGAGACAAGGCAGATGATAGCGTCGACTTTCCTCTGAAGCCTGCTGTTGAAGGTCGGAAGACGATCGAAACCAGTCTGCATACCAGTAAGGCCAGGGCCTATGATATGGGAGATGAGCTGTCTCAATGGTTCTCCGACCGCCTTGGCGATGAAGTCCGACTCGTCTACATTGGGAACGAGTCAAGAGCCGTCCTGGGTTCCTTGGCTCCTCACAGCTCAGGCGCTTTGAAGAAAGCGTCCTTCACCGAGCGTATCAAGAACATCCTCCCTCCTTTGTCCCACCCACCTGAGCGACTTGCCTTCAACGATCTTGCCCACTACCTAGTCGTCACAGAAGAGTCCAACAACGAAGTTTCATCTCGTCTTGATGAAGGTTACTCCATGGACATTACCAAATTCCGTCCCAATATCGTTGTCCGTGGCGCTTCCAAAGCATTCGCCGAAGATTTCTGGGGCGAGCTCACTTTTGCAGGTGGAATACGCATGCCGTTGACAGCAAATTGCTACAGATGTCAGAGTATCACTGTTGACTACAACACTGGGAAGACTGCTACTGATGATCGCGGTACGGTCTGGAAGAAACTCAACAAGGATCGAAGAGTGGACAAGGGAGCGAAATGGAGTCCTGTCTTTGGGCGCTATGGTTTCTGTTACGGTGATGCGACGAGTAAATCCTTAACGGTTGGCCAGCGGGTAGACGTCACGCGAATTAATTCACAAAGAACGACATTTGGTGAGTTTTGTACCTCGAGCTGTATACACATACTGACCAGAATAGATTGGCCGCATCTAAGTACATTCGGTGTATCACAAAAGAAGTAATTCAGGCGCGTGCACTGGATGAAATGGAAGTTGATGCTTTACGAACTGCTGATATAATATCAAATCTTTTATTGACCTTAGTTCTCCTTCTTTATACTTATGCTCATTCTGTTTTAAATACAGAGGTTTTTCATTTACTCCCCAAAGGTGTCTTGAGCCCCGAAACATATTTACTGCCCTTCGCGTTCATCCACGATGTCTCGCCTCGGGCAATGCAAAGAATGGCGGAGGGATCAAACTACCGTTATTTGCCTCACAGTCTTCTAGCGTTTTCTCGGCCGTGGTATAATCATTTGGGTCCCATAGCTTCAGGGGGAACTTATACCGAGGAGGGTTGGATCTTTTCTTGGCAAAGTACTCCTGCCATTGCTTCCTGGTGTTCATTTTCCGCTCGGCTTCCAGTCTCGCCACCTCTGTCTTGACCTCTTCCTCAGTCGGGAAATGAGCTTCTTGTCCAGGACACAATCTCGCATCGTCGAAGAATGCCCAGGCTCTCTGTTGGTGTATGGTGCGTCGTATTCTCTTGACTTGGGCGGCTTCTGTATTGGTACGATTGGGTCGTCCTGCGAGTCGATTCAGTTGAGCACTGTCTTCCCTAGATTGTATCTCCTCGACCCTGGAAACAATGTGGTGAGCTGAGTCGCAGCTCCTCCGGTCATATTTTGAACACATCCTCGCAATCCGCATGGGTTGGTGTTCTGTCTTCGCCTCCATCATCAAGTGCGACAGCACATCAAACCCACACCAAGGTAGCGCTCTGGGGTAATAGGCTGCATACTCGAGAGACTTGTAACGACGGAAGGGATACTGTGGATCGTAACACATCGTTTCGACAAAGAATGAGTCCTCACGTTCGACCCGTCTCAGAGAATCACAAGTCTCCTTGTAGTCCTTGAACGTCTTTGCACCTGTATACTGGACGAACATCGCGCTGTAGGATGCTTTCATGTATTCATATACGCACATCAAAGCCTTCTTCTCCCAGCTGCTCAATCCGAGCTTCAGCTTCGGTCGGAGCTTGGTCAGTGCGTGGTGGACTCGTTCGTTGCTAAACTTGCAGAGGACCTCGAACTTGATAAATGCTTGAAAGAGACGAAGCCTCTCTTGGGGGTTCAAGTCATGCAGAGTGATGAGCTGAGGGTAGGCGGTGTCGATATATGTACGGCGCGGGGGCCGAAGATACGCCTCGACAGTATTCTGAGCCGTTGCCTTGCTGAGGTAGTCGTCGATGAACTCGCCCATGCGCTCAAACAGAAGCCGAAGCTTTGTGATCATGCCGCTATCACCCCGGTGGAAAGGTAGTGGGAGAGTCTTGGCTTTCCGTTCGCGCAAAATATCGGAGATTTGGTCGTAGTCGTCAGTCTCGCTGAGATAAATGATCGCTAGAGCGTCTTGGAGAAGAACATGATCGTTCGCATCGGTGCCGACAAGTTGCAACAGGTATTCGCGCAGATAAGTCGACTCAGTAGTCGTATATTGGGCCAGCATGGCTGGTGAGGCTCGGATCAGTCGAGCGGTCGTCGCATGCGAAGGAATAGATCCGAGGATCTTGATACGGACCTCAGCAGGAAGTCTGTCGAAGGGATCCATCTTGTTTGGAGTTGGATGTAGGTAATGAGGGTATGGTCGATGTTGTTTAGTTTGAGTGATGCTGGAAGGTAAGCGGAATGTTGTGAATGCTTCGGTAAATGCGAAGGGAGAAAGGAAAGCTGAGGTGTTTTATATTGGAGGACGAAAAGCGCTAGGAAACTTGATGCCTGTGAGCAGTTATAATTGACACCTTGTCTGAACGTCAGAAATTTGCTTTACTACCAGTGGCAGGTGTATGGCTACTTGCTTGGCCACAGGGTTAGACATTAGGCTGGTCAGACAGGTAATTGGTGTACGATATTGCTTTTCGCAATACAAGCTTCTACTTTGCAAACTTCGTCAACAACCAAGAAACCTTATACTCTCAGGAAGGACAGTTTTCATCCGACAAGATGGTTCGAGGAATTAGATTGTTTGCTTATAATGTCCACTCATGAACTGAGTCGGCATCATTATCAGTTGTTCTGGTTGTGTTCGGAGGGATAAGCCTTTCGGAGGCTGAACAATGGGGAAGAGGACAAATATGGAACGGTCTCGACAAGAGTATTCAGCATGACAAAGACATTTTCATCCCTCGTTCTCAAATCATAGACTGACTTACGGTTTTTCGGATGAGAACAAATGGAAAGGAGGAATAGTAGATCAAGGTTTGAAGGTTAATGTCGGTCGATTACTCACTAAAGTGTCCTTCTCAACTGACGCAAAGAGCACTCGTATCCAGCGTAAGAGGTACAATCTACATCTGGACCTTGACTCTGTTCATGTAAACCTCCGCGTCATCCTCATGCTTTCGCTTCTAGCTTGAGATGCCAACACTCCGTCCACAGCCTTTTCCTACACATGCGCCATATAAGACCCAAGCATCTCCGCCACAATACGGTGCGGAAAGGTCAGGTAAGGGTCGAAGGCTACTTTCGTATGTGTAACATTGGGCCATGGGATTCCATTCAAATTGAATCTCGGTTCGTTGAGTGCTTGGAGGATACGCGCATCAATGTCAGCCTGGAAGACATGGGCGAAATTCTTGTCCCCGTCAAAAGCCACGAGGAGTCGCACCTTTTTAGAGTCAGTCAGGTATCAGCTACATAGTGAACAAACGTACAAGGAAAGTCTCTGGCATTGCTCTCTTCTGTTTGATCGCCTGCGCTTGTGCCAGGGACAACAGCAGACAGACGATGTAAGGGTCCTCCGCCCAGTTCTCCGGGATGATTCTTCGCAAGTGGGAGTCGCATAGTCTCTTGACTGGGGAGTTAACTTTTTTTCGGGGGTGAGACGGAGGAGTGTACCGTCTCCGCCTCTCACGGAGGAATGTTCGGTAATAGGCACACCCGATAACTGGTGGCTGCGTCTGGGGAGATGGCTTGGCTACATGAAGGACATAGCACAATGTTTGATGAACGGAGCGTCCTGCGTAGAAGAACTTCGCGACGTACCTATTCAGAGAAACTAAGTCAGCTCTTCGATGGCGGGCAAGGGAAATGAGAGTCAACTTACGGCTTGGGCTTGAGTTGAAGAGGGCTTCCTGGGGTGCAAAGAAGATGAATGGCAGACTTGATCTTGCTTTCGGTGTCCAGAACCGTGGCAAGGCGCATGACATGAAAAATAACACTGACTGCGTCAAGATCTGCAGCATCATCTCCGCGAGGCTGCGGTGCATGAATGGGCCGATCGAAGTGCAGAAAGCGAACTCCCACGAGATCAAGGTGTTGAGAGGTCCAGAATAATGGGCGCGTTGCGAACCACGAGTTCTCTACGCTCAGTTGGTGAAGTGACAGATGCGGCGAGGGAGGCATCGTGGGTGGTGCATCACGAGTGAGATAAGGTCAAGATGAAGTTTGCGCTGGTGTTGACGTTGATGCAGAGAGGGAGGGAGACCTCCCGCGGCCAGACGTTGTGGACAATTGGACGACCCATCTCATGCCAGCCCCACTACACTGTGATTCAGGGGTCTCTCCATGGAACGTAAGGCAACGCAGACTAACCTTGGGGCGCAAGAAAACATCAGGCCTTGATACTACAGTGGCAAATAAATTTAGCAAAAGGTATCCTAAACTTTTATTAAGTTACCTAAGTTATATTGTCATTGAGCATCAAGCTCTTAGTCTTCCATTCCTCTCCTAAACCAAGTGAGAACAGCAGAGAACAGTGTCGACCCGGCTTGAGATGAAAGCCCCGAACATGAAACAGCACCAGAGGAGGAACACTTCTACCCTCAGTTTTCCCGACGCCGCCAAATACCTGTTCCCATAGCATCTCTTCCACACTCGCCGTGGAAAGCTCTCAACCACAAGCAACAACAAAGTTCACTTCCGACCGCTACGAGCCTTGATACCCAAGCCAATAGCAGACGGCTGCCGAAACCATCTCATCAACGGTCACTCGACAAGGCACACTCACAGATAAATTCCACTCTGCCAGAACTTGCAGCGCTCCGGAACGGTCTCATCCGTCGCAATACCGAAGCCCTCGTTACCGATATAAAGCATACGCCTCTCACCCCCGTACACCGGTACCCCCTGAGGGGCGGCCAGCGAAGTCGCGTTTCCTGTCGCCGCGAAGCTCGTCAGAAGCTCTTGGAACCCAACAGCAATAGCTTCATCGACCTCTGGATTCCGATCCGGACCGTTGTAGAAGGTATAGTGCATCTCGCTGCCGTGAAGGCCGGGGTAGACGTTGAAACGGTAGCTCTTGGCTCTGCTTCCGTACGCGGCCTGCAGGAACCCGTACTTACAGGTGAACTCTGACTCGGCCTTTGTGATGGAGGCACGACCCGTTTGGTTGGTGTACCCATGGCTTCCGTCAAACACTGGTGGGTAGAGCATTGTCTCGATATGGTCAAGTGTCTCGGGGCTGGCGTTCGAGTATGTTGACTCCAGAAACTTGCGGTACCCAGCATCGTCATTTGACTCTGGAGATGTGAAGATCAGGCCTTCATCTTCGTTGAAGCCAACCAACAGATCTACATTTTGGATATGCCTCCCTTCTGCAAACAGCTTATCCGGGTTCTCTGGTATGTACAGCCCATCCACAAATGGACCTGCAGTACTTGTTCCCCAAGCAGAGTTTGAGATCAGAAGCCGGTTAGCGTTTTGAACCTCTTCAGTTGACAGTTTCCTAGCCGCTTCCAGATCCGAAACCTTTGCAAGAGCGAGGAACCTGTCGATAACATCATTTTCGAGTTTATTATTTGCAATATGAACCCTAAGGCGCGTCAGCGGAATACGGCATGGGTCTTTGCGCCCCTTACCAGCCAGTGCTCTGGGGGATTGCCCTCTGGAAGAGTGTTCTCTCATCTTTGCCTCCAAAGGCGGTCAGATGATGATAAATACTGGCACCTGTCAAGTTCCAATCAGTGTTGAAGCTCGCCTCCATGGACCAGAAAAGACAAACCTCCAGCTGACTCGCCCATGATAGTCACACGAGTTGGATCGCCGCCAAACTGATGGATATTTTCTTGGATCCATTCAAGCGCCAGTCTCTGGTCGTAAAGTGCCGCATTGGCTACCATCGTCTCTGAACTCCGCATCAGTCACACATCATCAGTACCGGGTCGATCCAAGTCATTACCGGGGTCCAGTTTCGATCCAGCAAGCCATCCAAGAGCACCAAGCTGTGAGTCTTCAGTCTTCTAATTTCCTTGAACCCAGCTGACAATAACATACTCGATAGTTTGCAGAAACAAAGACCAAGCCTTCCGGACTCGACGGATAACTCGCTTTGATGAGACCCACGGGGTCGAACCAGCCCTTCTCACCGGTAGTATATCCACCTCCTGAAAGCCAGAATATCACCGGTGCCAATCTCTTCGCTGAGTTTTCGAAAGTCTCAACGGGCGTGATAACATCGAGAAAGAGACAATCTTCTGTCTCCCTGGGATCTATCGGTATCTTCAGATCTGAGGGCTCCTTGAGTGCGTGTTTTTGTTCTTCGGTCAGAGTTGAGATCTTGCCACTTAAAAAGTCTGGTCCTGTGAACGAAGTGTATACTTCCCAAGCGGCCATCGCTTGGGGACAAATTCGGCCAACTTCCCCTTTGTCTACTGTCACATTACGTCCTTTAGGAGCAACAGGTTTCGCGCTGTCAAGTCAGTACATCGGCAGAGAACATTCTGCAATCGTGGAATCATTTTGGGCAGAGTGGTACGTACAATCGAAGATTACCTATCGGCGGTTCACCGAATCTGATGTTGGAGAAATTGTACAGAACCGAAGATCCCTTCACGTCAGTCATGTCAGCGACGTCACGTCATCAATGGTATTCCTTCTTACCTCTTGGAAAGATCCCTGGTAAACCGCATACCCAAGGTCTACAACAGGGCCTTCAGAGGCGAGGACTCCGTGGATACCGAGGAGAAGGATGACGAGGTGGCTAGCCATGGTTGAACTAGAGACCCGCGAGGTCATGAGCAAGACAATGTGGACAGCAAAAGACAGTCTTTTAGGGTTATACAAACAAGTCACACATGGTCTTCATATAAAGTTCGGGCTGCAGGATACAGGCTATCTCGGCATCTTAGGGCTGACAGGATTCCGGGTAATGGCATTAGTCCATCCTTCACGCAAGTCAACAGACAAATACGAGTTTTGTAGAATTCTGGCAACTCTCGATCCCCGAAATATAAACAAAAGAGGAAGATGAGATTTAATACTTTGAAGTATCCACGACATTTATGCCAACCAGGATACAATATTTTAAGGTAGTATTCAAGGTCATTGACATCGATTCAACCCCTGCAACTTCTCCTGGTCCCTAAGCTAGCGCTCTGCGTTTTATTCTTTAGCGGGCTTAGCGCGTCTACGCCACTGGCGCCATCAATAGCTGCGCCTGAAGAGGCTGGCGGGTTGCTCTGTTTGGTCCGGCAATTCTTTGCTTTTCCTCGACGTGCAAGGTACGACATGCTCTCCCCAACTAAAGAGTGTACTTGTACAACGGACTTCTCTCTCCCATGGCATCCAGTTCCTCCTGAGAATACTTCTGACGTATCTCCGCCTCAGAAAGCTGAGCCCTAGCTTTGTTCGACTTCCAGAGACAAAACTCCATAAGCAAAGCGCAGGAGGCAGCCAGGCAGATAATCCCAAGCGAAACCCCATACCCAGTCGGATATTGAGGGCCTTCTCTATCGAGAAAGATGTTTGTTCCAATGAGGCCTATTCTTGTGTTAGAGGGGGTGCTAATAATGATACTCAAACAGGTAAACTTACTGCCAAGATTTCCCGCAGCCAAAAGCCAAGCCAGACCGATAGATCTCTTCCACGATGGTGCAAGGTTGTTACCTGTCCATGCGCTGATACCTGGGAGAAGCGGGTAAATACCTATCTGAGCCAGCATGACACCAACATACATGGCTGGAACATTATCCGCCACGTTCTTGGAGTAATTGAACAGCACGGCCAGGGCGACAAGGAGTACCGACATCGGTCCGACGATGAAAGGCATACGCCACGACAAACGATCCGAGAATCTTCCAGATAACCATGCAGCAATACCGCCACACACATACGGAGGCATCGTCAGAAGTTGCGATTGTGCAGTTGAGAATCCAAGCTGCTTGATGATCTGGGGCATGGTGAACTTGAAAGCAGCATTGGGGACAGAATTAGCCCAAGCGAGGATAATTCCCAGCAACACCTTCCAATCGACCATTGTCTTGAAGAGCAGCTTCCACGAGAACTTGTCGCCTTCTTCCGTGTTTGTTCTCACACCGGAGAGTCGCAAACGGAGGTCCACAAATCGCTTCTCGTCATCCGAGAGCCACTTGGCTCTTTCGGGAGTGTCAATGATGAGGAGTGGCATCACAAGACCAGCTGCGACAGTCACAGCTCCTTCAATGAGGAAGATCCAACGCCATCCAGCAATACCTCTAGCACCATCGAGACGCGCGATTCCGAAAGCAAGGAGGCCGCTGAGTGCACCAGAAAATGCCGAAGCTGTGTAGAAAATGGCGAGACGTTGCTGAAGTTCGTGACGTGGGTACCAGCTCGAGACGATGAAGACGGCGCCGGGAAAGAAACCTGCCTGGCCTACGAGTCAGCATGGTAGAGCAGAAGGATTAAGGATCACTTACCTCGAATACTCCGAGAATTACTCGGCACGCAACGAGGCCTTGGAAGTTCTGCACTACTCCCATACACGTCATGACGATTCCCCAGCATATAATCAAGAATGACAGCCAGATGCTCGCTCTCACCTTCTTCAAGACAATATTGGAAGGCACCTCTAAGGTTTGTCAGTGGATCACTCCCGTATCTCTTGTAAAAACTCACCAAAGATGATGTAGGGCACGAAAAAGATGGTGCTGGCGATGTTGTACTGGTTTCCAACAAGGCCAAGATCCTTGTCCATCCCCTCGATTTTCGCGTTTCCAATATTTCCTCGGTCGATATGCGCAAGTAGATACAGAACGGCCATGATGGGGAGGAGTCGAAAGTCGATCTGCGCGCGTCAGTTGAAACTACTTTGCCGCATGTTGTGGTCATACCTTTTTGACAACTTTCTTGCCAGTCTTGCCTTCGTACCCCCTCATAAACTCAGCATCCTCTGGGGATAGGCCTGGATAGGCATCGGGAGCGTGCTCGACGAACTTGTCGTCTATCTTGATCGGCTCAAGTGCTTTGTTGTTGCTTTGGTCCATGGCTCGTAGGGATACGTCTCATGGATTTTGGAGTAACTGTTTGCCTACTTACTCACTCTGCCACGGGGTTGAGTACGGTATATATGTTGACCTGGACCATGGTGATCAAAGCAACTTTGTCCATCGGGTGCGCTCCGGTGCTACTGATATCCAGCCCGAACCCCATGGGGACCCCGCATCTCACCTCATTAAGCTAAAGGGGACTTAGTGTTGGCTAGCTGGCTAGGTTTTCTGTTGCCCGAGTCACGTCAAGCGAGTGAACCTTGCCTTGGTCGGAATGATTTCGTTGTGTCTGCGGAGCATGATATCCATCGGACATTCTCCGACCTCGGGGAAAGACCTGGTTCCTAGGGCTTACTTCTTTCAAATGGCAATTCTGGGACGGGTCCGATATTCATTCACAAGTGGCCTTGATGTTTAGCATATTCAAATTTCTCACGGAAATAGGCAGACGTGTAATTACGGGAGCAAAGGAATAGGTTCGGGACACGATACTGAAACGACTCATTGCACGCATTCATCACTCAAATTAATGCTGTCCAGGGCATCCATATGCATATATGTATAGTAGCTAGGCCATCGTTCTATCGGAAACCACCCTCTCAAAAGAATGCAAGAGCATTTGGCGGGCTTGCAACAGCCCCAGGCACCTATCCAAAGTTAGCAACTTCGAACATGGCTGTTGAGAAACACCCACATTCATTGGCGAACTTGACATGAAAAAAGTGTATCTCCCTAGTTTCTTGCATGTTTTGGCAAGTTCTTCCAGGTAGAATAGTTCTCCGATGGGCATACCCCAGCCCGCCAGAAGCCACTCATGCAAGTGCCATTCTAGATCTTTACATGGCCAGACTTCCAATGACCGTGCATCTCCACAGATCGCAGCAATCTTGGTATTCCAGAGAAACCTTAGGAGTTCTTCAGATGGCTTGAGACCAATATTGTCGGGCTTTTGCGTCTGATAAAGTTTATCGAGATACTCGCGCTTAGCAGCATCCATGTTCTCGTATTGAGACAGATATCCGAACCGGATAACGATGATGTCCCCTGCTCGCAAAGATTCAAGACTCATATTTTGGAATTCCAGGGTTTTGATGATCTGGTCAAAGGGGATCTCATATGATGACATGGCATCAATTTCGAGGCCCTGGGCGAGGGCCCATGAGTACCAGTCGATGAAGACAGCGCGTCCCGCAATTCCTTTGGCTGAAACATCTGTTATTTGTCAGCATATAGCTCGTTACATCATTCAGTAAGTTGGATCATACGGTGGATACTATTTGGGTGGTCCGATACTGCAAATTCCTCGGCTTTGCGGCCCATATAGTACAACTGTGCTGTTAGCCTTGGCTAAAGGGTAGCTGGTGTGAACCCACTGCTTCATTTTGATAAGCATAATGTCGGAAGCCATCCCACTGTGAGCTGCACTGCGAGTTGAAGCTCCACTATCACGTCACGGTCAGCTTTGAAGGGTAGATGCGGGTGGGGGTAGCTGACTTCATCATCGTGGGCATGCTTCAGAGGCGCCTTATTAATCAACCTCAGGTCCAGGTTCTTGCGAGCGAACTTGGGGTATGAGGCCCCCTTCATTGACCAGCTTCATTGTAGGTTAGTGCCAGTGTACTGTAGTTCTACCACGATCTCACTTACTTCAATGACAGCCTGGCCCCGGTCTTGAAGTTCTCTCTAGCTGCTTGTCCAACTATCTCATCTGTCAAATAGTTCAAAGTACCCAGCTGGTCGTCTTTTCCCCAAAGTCCCCATGCATTACCCCAAGGGCCAGTCTTGTCCAGAGGAAGTTGGTCGAAGTCCGGATGTTGAGCAGTCATGATGTTCAGTAACGCGATTCGACTGTTGCCGACTTCCAGCCGTCAGATTGGTCCTTGAGCTATGCATAAATAGTGATTCTGGTTATCTTGCCGAGATCCGATCGCAAGTCATGGGTTGCGGGGTAGCCAACTAACTGACACGGAGGTCTTCCAAAGCATGCCCGGGAAAAGCCCGAGTATGTCTGATGCTCGGGCTGGATCCGTCAACGACGCTATCTCCAAGTCAGAGTGTTGTAAAGTAGATCAGTCCTTTATTAGAAGTATGCCTAAAATTAGCAGTAATATATTTAAGAATTATTTTTTTTTTAATAAAAAAAAAATTTCGAAAAGATATTTATTAAGAAAAA